>PVIR01008572.1:0-56373 GCA_004026965.1 Petromus typicus
TTTTTTTTTATTGTAACCAAAGATGTTATTTATAGATAGACTTTGGAAAGTTGAAATTAACAAGTACTACCTTGACATCTGTGATTCTGAGAAAGATTCTAAATATTTAAATATTTGTATCCTTTTACTTTTTAGATTCTTTGGAAAATGTGCAATTTATATTGCCTTTCTGAAGGAGAAAAGATGTTTAATAGTAGGGATTTGATTAGCCAAATTACATTGCTCAATACAATGGAATACTAGACCACTACTGTTGAAGGACTATTAATAGAAAAATGTTCAAGACATTAAGTAAAAGAGCATTTTACAAAGTAGAACACATGTCATGACATCATTGTATAACATATATGAAGAATAATACACCAGAATGTTGTTAACAGGTTGTTTCTGTATGGATTATGGATGCTTCTGTAGGTGTCTTCAGTATTTGCTAATGTTTACATACATGTTCTTTGAAACTTCTGTATATTGCATGAGTTCTTCTGTATATTGCAGAATTTATGTCATTTTTCATATAAATTGCAACCTTTATTTTATGGGAAATATTACAGTTTTTAAAATATTATTTTGCTTAGTTGCCAAAAGGTCATATGTTTTTCTTCCATGATAAGACTTTATTCTCCATTAAAGTTTGTATGACTTAGTGTCTACCTTTACAAATACCTGATGACCTTGATAAATATTAGTTGACTACTCACAATTGAATGCTATACAAGATAATTTCACACAAGGAAGGTGTCACAAAAAAAACTACAGAAGTACTGTATGGTCAGAGATGCATTCTTTTTTTATGAACTGTAAAGGGATACTAGGTATCAACTTGACTGTAAGCTATGTGAGATGGAACTCTTGTGAGATGTGAGATGGAATGAATGGGGAGGTGCCCTCCATGGGCAGGCAGTATTGTGGATATGCTTTCACTAGAGCTGACTCCTATACTTTTGTCCCTGTCATCACCCATGAATTTGCTTAATGAACTCACATGTTCTCATGTCATCATACAGTGGCTTGAGACAATTGAGAGTAAAACAATGGCTGATGTTCATCACATTGACTTGTTTTTCCACGAGAAGCATCTTGGCACAACACTGTGTGTTATTTTGCAGTAAGGACATCAAGTACTTATTTCCAGTAGGGTAACTTCCATAGATAGAATTCTGAACCCACAGTGAAAATTAATGGAATATTCCAAATTCTGCACAAAATTGCTAAGAGCCCAGAGACCTTCACAGTAGAAGAGTAGATTAATTCATCCCATGAAGGAGTCTGATGAGCAGAGAGCAGGCTAAAGATACAGGGAACAAAGGAAAAGGTAGAAGAAGAAAACCATATGTGTAAATCTTAGACTTAACATTAGTTGTAGAGCAAGTTACTGTACTATCTATTTGAATTGATCTCTTTCTGTGCCATGTACATGTTTATAATTTAAACTCAGTTTTACTTTTCTATCCCAATCTTTCTTCTTGGCTATTTTAGATAGGATATATTTACCCAAAATTTTTTTAAAATTTCATTTTTCAGGTGCAAAATATCAAGATAAGTTATTAATTGAAGACGATGTTAAACACAGGTCATTCAGAAATACTGGGTTTGGGCTGGGGTTTTAGCTCAGTGGTTCTGGCACCTGTCTTACAAGCACAAGGACCTGGGTTCGATCCCTGGTTAACCACATAACATACTGAGTGTGGAAACTCACACCCAGCAGCAATCAGTACCACATACCACAGTGCCGGGTGTGGTGGTTCACCCAGCACTTGGGAGGCAGAGGCAGGAGGATTGCTGTGATGTGAGTTTGAGGCTGAGCTCAGGGCTAGCCTGAACTACAAAGCGAGACCCTGTCTCAAAAAACCTAAAAAAAAAAAAGAAGAAGAAGAAATACTGGGTTTGGAACTGGAAGGAGAAAACTGATGAAGTCTGTAGAGAATGTGTGGTTTTTGTTTTGTTTTACTAGAGATAATCCTATTAAATGGTATCATTTTCAATATAAACATTTACTATTATATATTTCACATGCAGGTTTCAAATTATGCACACAATAAAACATTTAAAAATTCAAAACTCAGCATAGCAAAGTTCTAACTTTTTTATTCTGGCATGAGGAGGGATCATTGTGCACCAGACCAGGTATGAGTGCACCTCTGAATTAGTGGTCTGGAACATTCCACATGGAGATCCAGAGACAGGGTTCCCCTGAGGGATTCTGGGACTGAACAGGAACAGGTTAAAAATGCATACAAGAGCTCTCTACCACTGGCCTAACCTACCAAGGTCAAGGAGATTCTGGAGGTTTTATGCAAGTATTTAATGGTAGGAGAGAGTCTGACTCTCATGAGTGGCTCACTTTGCCCAAATATGTGCACACGAGAAGAGCAGCTGGCAATTATAAGGAGCAAAAGAAAACAAAACAAACAAACAAACGAACAAACAAAAACCGGAAACTTCCTAAGGAAAGCAACTCAACGGGGTCATGTGATAGAAACTAAACTCAATTCTGCCTCATGGATTATTGCATGGGACACTCACAGCAACCTTGTGAGATTAGTTTTACTATCATCATTTGAATAGGTGTAACAGTTTAAATAATTTTACAAGATAAATCAAAGGGATCTATGCTAGGTATTTGGTTTGATCTCACCTTCTGTACTACTAGTCTTCTAATATTTTTGTCAAGCCAATGTCGGTATTCCTAGTTCTCTAATTGCATTAGAGTAATAATCTGTCTTTTTCAGCTCGCCCACAAACATACACATGTATAAAGTATGTTTCATAATTTAATTATCATTGAATACTTTATTATGCTTTAAAATTTTTACTTTCCATGCAACATAATGTGGGTAGCAAATGATAGTTTTATAATTAATCATCATTGATAGAGTTAAGAAATTGACAGTATCTGGTTCACTTGAAACCATCTGATATCTTCATTTAAGTACATTTGATTTGATTTAGATAGTATTACATTTTAACCTTAACTGAGGACTTTGTCCTGACGCAAAGCCATACAGTCACACACAAAAACACTGCTGTCATTTATTTTCAGACTAAAAGTATTTTTAATATGCATGATTTAATTCTGGAATCTGGAATGTTAACAGAAAATAGAAATACATTCAAATTCCATTTGTTTAGTATATCATTTCTCTCACCAACTCTGGGTTCCTTCTATTTTTAAATGATCATCATTGCTTAAAGGAAGAATTGATCAGGTAGGAGGAAGACCAGAGGACATGTGTCCTTCTTGAATAATTTATGTTATTTTTCTTTTATATTCCAAAATTACCATGGTGATTATTAGTTTGTCAGTCAAATAACATTGTTATTCATGTTTCTCTTTTGCATGTCAAAGTGCACTGCTAATTTATAAGCATCAAACTACAGTAATCTGTTTTTCCACCTACACAGTGTCAATAAGATTTCATTTCTGGCCTTGCAAATGGAAGGCACGGCTCCACTAATTGGGCAGATGAATCGGCAGTTTCAGTACTTTAGGTATTCGGTCAATCTCTTTTCATTTCATTAAAGGTCAAGAATATGTACACACATGCAAATGTGTTTTTCACATTTGGAAAATAGACAGGTTAAAGTGATGTGGCAGTTAGAAATGTTGAATCTGGAAGTCTAATAAAATGTTACTAGTAAAAATTCCATATAACCTTCAAACAATAGCCATATTAAAAAGAATTAAGGCAGTGACTAATATCTTCATAATCCATTTTGGGGTCTTTAATACAATTGCTTCTAGAATAAAATAAGAATGTTAAGTTAGAAGAGCTTTATGCATTTCAAGTACCTCTTTAGATATATGACAAATTCAATTTTGTTTTCATTTTGTTTAATGTGATTTGCTTAGTTGACTTTTATATTGACATGGAATCTTACTATTTACCTGATGTTAATCAATGGTAACCTTGCTGCATTCTTTGTAGCTAAGAAACAACTATAGTGGCAAGGGATTATTGATTCTCAATATTCGTATTGCTTTAAAATTTCATTTGTTAATGTAGAAAATGTCTAAAGTGGTTGTGCAATGCTGTATGCTTGTTTTCTTTGGGGATTTGGTGCTGCATATTTCAGAACATATTTGTCATGCTAGTAGTTGCAGCTGTCTGGTAACAGATGGTTCAGCCTCTTGATTCCTGCAATGACCAACTGCACATTTCTGAAACTGTGAACCTTGTTGTCTTGTTGCTCAGTCCTGCTGATGTGCCTCCCCACAGCCACAGTGCTACCCAGAGCCCAAGGGGCAGTGGCAGAACCCCCTCTTAATTCCTGAAGGCAATCAGTTGATGCTCTGAAGCACCTTTGATGACTCCTATTGTCTGAAGTTCAGTATTTAATGTTGTTAAAGCCACTCACAAAACCAACTAGTTCTTGTAAACATCAGCTCTAGAATTGGACTTGAACTCTAGGTTCAGCCAGTTACATGGACTGACTTTGTCTTTGCAAGATGTCTGACATTTAGAGGTGGCCTTGGCTTTTTCCTTAGAAATTTGATGTAGAACTACAATCAAATGACTTCTAGACAAATTCCAGATAAAAATCTCAACACAAGGTATCTTTGTCCATTTGGGCTGTTATAACATGTCGCAAATGGTGTGGCTTAAGTATTAGAAACTAGTTTTCCATACTTCTGGAGGCCAGGCAGTCCATGATGCAAACACCAGATTTGATGTTTGCTAACGACCTACTTCCTGGTTCATGGAGGTCTGTCAACTCCTGTCCTATGGCAGAAGGGGTGAATGAGCTCCCTGGGGTGCCTTTTATAAGCATACTTCTTCCATTTGGGAGAGTTTTGTCTGATGGCTTAATCACTTCCCAAAGCCTCACCTCCAAATATATCAAGCCAGTGCCAGCTCTCCAGACATGAAAGGGGAGAGGCACATATTCACCTGTGATCCAAGGCATAGGCAATGTTGCCTAATTTAATAGTCAGGTCCAGGCTCCCTTGTTCATTCTTGTTTATTACCTACCCCTCATAGCTTATCTACTGTAGACCTCCGTATTTTTAAATTACCAAAATATGTCAGGTAAAGTGCTTCCCACTGCTCTCCAAAGATGTCAATGGTGCAAAATCAAATGACTTGCTAGGAGGTGTGTGGTGATGTATATCAATAACCCCAGCAGTCAGGGAGTCTGATACAGGAAGACTGCAAGATCAAAGGCAGCTTGGGCAACTTAGTAACTGAGTGAGATCCTGGGCTAACGTAAATAGATTAATTAATTTTAAAGTGGGCTGGACATAGCTCCATGCACAGGCTTAGATTTAATCCCCAGTGTCATTGTTTTTGGTCAATTCTCATCCTGTCTGACCTCCCAGCAGTTCACAGCACCAACACCAGCACCTTGCAATTCTGGACGTTTTCTTCCTCTCTTGATTGTCTCTGCATTCATCATCATTTTTTATCACCAGTTTTGATTAGTCTTTCACCGTTTCCTTTGCCCACATATAGCTAACTGAAATACTGTACAGTTCTTCAAACTATTTGTAAATCCCATCTCTATGTTGATAACCCAACTTTACAAATGTAGCCCAACTTTTTCACCTTGTTTGAAAACTGACTGATTGTGCATTTGCTATTTTCTGGTGTGATTGTGTATTTGCTATTTTCCTGTGTCTCTGCTATCTTTGTGCGCTAGTTATTTTAAATTCAGCATCTCTGCTATATTTGAAATGCTACATTCCTCCAGAATCCTTGTGTTGAAATCCGATTCCCACTGAGGTGATGCTAAGAGCAGACTTGTTCCTGAAGGTGGAGCTCTCATTAACAGGATTGTGCTCTTATAAAAGAGGCTCAAGTTCATTTATTTTTCTCACTCATTGGGTGAAGCCACAGCCACAGGTGCCATTTCTGAGGCAGAAGGGAGACAGTCTGAACCAGACGTCGTATAGTTTGCTGCCTCTCTGATCTGGGGCTCCCAGCACCCAGAACTAGAAGCAGCGATTGTATGTTTTTGTTCAGTTTAAGGCATTTTTAATAGCCATCCGAAGGGAGCATGGCACTACCCATAACTCTATCTCTTACCCGCATCCCTCTCGCAACACCCGCTCTGTACATCCCCCATCTCTCCCGACACGCCACACAAGAAGCTAAAACTCTCACCCGGCATCTTGAGATATAACAACAAGATGGACATGGTCTTGCCCTCAAGAAATTCATATTCTAACGGAGAGTCAGAAAAAACATAGACAAAATAAAATAGTTACAACTTATAATAAGATATTAGGAAATGGAGGTAATAGCTAACTTTTCTTGAATGTTATTTTAAAATGGAGAAGACTTCTTTACCCTCAAACTTCTTCTCTGAAGGCAAAGCCATGCCTCCTTCCATTTCCCCTCCCTCTTTCTCAGGAGTGATGGACAAGTTCAGCTGGAGCAGGCAAAACTCAGCTCCTTCTTTTCATCCTCCCTCTGGGAAGTAAATGTGACTCTTTTGAACCAAGCCACGTGCTATGCACATTTAGAACCCAAGCTCTGCCCCATGGGCAAACTCTATTCTGTAAGTCTTTCCTGCTCTTCTTACCCCTGGAGATGCCACCTGCCTGTACAGAGTAGTGGCTCTCACACTTCCCTCCCCACCCATTTCGGTGCAACCCTCCTGCTCTTCCAAGTGGCAGTTGCTCCTGCTGGGGTTTGGAAGGTTTTCAGATTTGTGCTTCCCCTCTCAAAGACCTTGTCATTTAGAAAGAGGTTGGCAACCATGGCTCAGGGTTTGACTTTGATCCACAGCCTGTATTTTTGTTTTTTAAAGATTGTATAAAAAACAAAGATGAATATGCAATAGAAATCTTTTGTGGCTTGCAAAGACTAAAATATTTACTGCATGATCCACCCCACCCCCCAAAAAAGTTTGTAGATTTGAAAGAGAGAAATCTATCTTGAGAAATAAACTGGTAATGAAAATTTTGGAAGAATTAACTATATATGGATAAAGTAAGCTTCTGACAAACCCAAGTGGGTGACTTTGAATGGTAGTGGTATTTATTAAACATAGACTATCCTGGATTTTTATTGTGTAGTTTTTAGAGATTTAGATCAGCTAATGAGACTGAATTTTACAGCTAGCTTTTAACTCTTGAAAGGAGGTTAAGTGGGCTTTAGATTACATGGTGTTTATTATGTTTTAAAGGTCATAACGTTTCAGAGTGAGTTATTTTCTTTTTTTGTTGGAAACTAGTTGTTTACATTGAGGGAAGGTCTGGTCCTCATCAGAGGTTCAGGTCTCTGCAAAATGTTTTGGCCTAAACAAAGCAACAGGGCTCAAAATGACTGTGGGTCATAAAGGGCTTTAACCACATGCCACGAGGTGTGCAGCTTATGCTGAGTGAAGTGTGCACCCAGGAGAAGCTGCAGGAGGGGTAATATCATGGAGGCCAAAGGCCTTGCTGAGGTGCGTGTGGGGCCTCCTTGCTTTAGCAAATAGGGATTCAGCCTACATAGAACACAACTGTGAGTGAAGAGGTGAGGAGCTATCAAGACAAGGCTTTAAAAGAGACGGACTGCTGCTCCTTAGCCGGTTGCATTCTTGGGTTCTACATGGACCTTAACAACTTCTCACAAAGCTGTAGGGCTGTTAGCAATCAGACACCTCTGAAACAAAGGTTCAGATCTGCTGAAGAGATTTTCTTGGTATAACCCGTAAGGCAGTTAGCTTCTTTTCAGTATTTTCCCCTTTTACTATGTTTCTTAATGAGGTCTACAATTTAGGAGTTTGAATGGCAAAAGCACCTATACCCTCCCAGACAGGCACATATACATTTAAAGCATTTGTTCAGACTTATGCCAACATTGTGGAGTTGTTGTTTCAAGTCTTGCTGATCTTTGTGCTTTTTACATCTGCCCTCAAAGCAATGAGATCCATCTCTGAAGAGATTGGCCTTCAATTCATGTGACTTTTGAAAATTTCAAGAGATATATTCTCATGTTAGTCTGGGAATGATAGAAAGAGAAGCTTCCCATATTCTGTAGAATATGGAAACTCCATGAAAATTCCTTAAAGAGGAAATGGGGATTAATGTGGCTGAAATACATTGAAGAGAGAAAGAAAAGTAATTAGATAAAACGTGGTGAGTAGTTTAGTTGCCATCTACCCTTCATAAGGAGGCACAGACTCTTTTGGAATCACCCCAACACAGTGCTTTGGGAGAGTTTGATTAGATGTGCTTCTTTCAAATTTAGCAGAGACATAGTACTCAAATCAAGCTTTTGTAATGTTTTTTTCTAATTTGAATTTAAATTCTTAGGATTTTGACCACTCTTATCCTGATGAACCTGAAGCCAAAATTCTTCTTTTCTTCTTCTTTCTTCTCTTCATTTATATTCTTTTTCTTTTTTTCCTCTCTTCTCACTTATACACACACATCGCATAGATAACATTAGATTATTGAAAAACTTTGACAATACTAAACCTTGGAATCAGAGAATAATCTTCTTGCCGGAAAAAATACTCTAAGATTGAAATTTATTATTTTCCTCTTTTGTGGCTAACAGATGCTATTAATTTCCCAAGTTCTTTAAGTTCTAGGCTCAAGAGAATCTTGACTCTGAACTAAATTGATTTCTCAGGTCTTCCTATGGCAGATTCTTTGCTTGAACAATTGTTTTTTATATATTTTAAATTATGTTTATTGGTACATTATGAATACACATAATAATCACATTCAACATTAAGAGTTTGTACCAGAATATGACATGACTTGATTCTCATTTTTTCCTTTTTCCCCCTGCCCTGCATCCCCCCACCCCTATATACACAATCATTGTTTTTTTTTTCTGTCTTATTACCACATTCATTTTCCCCTCGTTATTTACCCTTTTACTCTTTCCTTTAAATATGTCTCCTGAAGGTTCTCAAGGCCTATTTGTGCACATACTTATAAAATTCTGCTTTAGTAACAAACTCTGCTAAGTCAGTTTGGCAAGAATTCTCACTCTTGATATACATTCACCCTTTTCTAATTACCTTGGATACCTTACTGCATTCCTCATCTTTCAACACCCTGTCTGATGCTTGAGCACCCTGGCTTATCTTACCAAGAACCCTGTTACTTTCCTTCAGCCAGAGTTCCACTTGTCACTGATATTTATTCTTAGTAATTTCCTGCCCATTGACACTACACCTTACTCTTTGGGTATACATTCCCTCTTGTCATTCTAAATTCAGGGTTCATCTCTTTCACTTACTACAAAATCCTATTGGAATGACCCCTAAATCTACAGTGATCATCTTGTATAAAATTTTCCTTACTATGCTTTAGAAAGTATAATTTAATATTTGCAATGTTTACACTCTCAAAGAAACTGAACTCTGCATAGATATTAAAGTCCCGCTGTTAGAGGCAGAATAGAATAAGAAATTGATGTTGAGATTGTAACAAAAAAGTAAGGAAACAAATTTTATGTATATGGGGGGGTGGTAGGGTGGGTAGGGCTATGGGAAAAAATGAGAATTAAGTTGTGTCTTATAGTGGTACAAATCCCCATTATGGAGTGCAATCATGATGTGTATATTTAATGTACCAATAAAGATTAAAAAAAAAGAATAAGAAATTGAGAAGCATGAATTTTGGATTTTAATTTTTCAGAACTTTAAAAACAAAAACAACAGGATATGACTTCAAGGGCTCACTGCAGATAGGTTCTGTGATTCTGGGTTTTGCTGGATAGTAGGATATGCTTCTAACCTGAAATTGCTGTATTTGCTTCAACTTCCCTCTTTGAGAGAAGCAAAATGAAATGTGAAATTCAGTGGTAGATGAAACACTTCCATTTTAAGGAACCCGTGGCTTATTTAGTGACTAACTCTGTATCTAAGTTAATTTTGCATTTTTTGTTCCTCTTTCCAGCATTAATTCTTTTTTCTTTCCCATATATATCGCCCTTAATACTTTGGGATGCAAGAATGCATTGAAAATGTTGTATCTATATTTTATATTGTATGGGTGCATAATGTTATTTTATAGACTTAGTAATCCTAACACAAACTTCCTCAATGTATTCTTTCCAGTTCTATTGTATTTTCAAAATATAGTTACAAATACTTTGCTTTTCTTTTTTTAAAAAAAATCCTATGATGGCATCTCAGTACTTTTCAATAAAACTCTTATTACTTAAAAATTCACCCCAAACCTAGTCTCTGTCTATTTCTCCAAATTCAATCTGTTCATATTTCTGCATAACCACCAAATTTTATTTACAATTGTCTTGTTTTATTTGGACATGTGTTGGTTTTCTCTGATAATTTAGGCCCAGGCTTCTGAAGAACTCTTTCAACATCTCTCCTGGAGACTATATCCGCATTGATTCTCTCCTAAGGTTTTTCTTTATAGTGCTACTACATACACACAACTGTATTTTCTTTTGTAATATCAGTTTCTTCCACCAGATTGCAAGTTTCTTAGGGACAAGAGCATATTTTTGCATAAAAACTTAGCCCTCTATATTTGGCTTGGGACATAAAAAAAATCAATGAATTTTGTTGAAAGAATCTGGTGAACATGTAGACAGTGACATCTGATGCATTGCAAAGAACGTTCTCCAGGATTCAAATCAAAATTAAAAGAAACTAAGAACCTAATACATTGAGATTCAACATTTTCTAAAGAAAATTGAATGAGTTCCAAGTGTCTAACAATAATTACCAGAACATACATTTGATTTCTGCTTTACTTTGGTGCATTTCTGAGTAATAGAAAAAATGAACTGTGATATTTTCTAATCCCTAAGGAGCTGGTAAATAATGATTTTTGATGTTGAGAAATGTTTAGGCAGGTCTTTGATAAAGAATAATTTTTGTTATGCTCTTTTCCAAACTTACGATCAGTGGTAACAATGATTCTTTTGCCTTCCTTCTTCTCTTGTGCCTGTTTTTCCTTAACTAACATATTCCAGCACTCTTGTCTGAGTATAAATTTCCCAAGGGTATGAAAATACATTTAAATTCAAACTACTTTTGAAATTCCAGAATAATTCCTAAAAAGAAGGGCAAAGAAGCATTTAAAATAGTAGAATTTCATATAGCATGTTGACTCTGCTTAGCCGTCATTGGAGTTGGAGAAAAAAGTGTTCTTTACTAAGAGTTCTAACATTTGCAAGAAACCACTTAAATCAGAGGATGGTTTAGTGCGTATTTTCAAAGAGAATCTATTTCTAGTCAGAATTAGACTTTTTTTATGACAATGCGCAATTACCTTCCACTTATCCAAATGCCATTTTCAACTGCTATCGTGCTGTCCAATCCCCAAAGCATTTAAATCAATTTCAAACCTTTCACAGTTTTCTGTGATTTAATTAAACACAACAGCCTAGTTGTATCAGAAAGTTACTTTTCTCTACATTTTCAACATATTGGTAATATTGTGGAATATTTAGACCTCTTTGAACAAAATCTGAGGGAAGTACCCTAGTGGTAAATATACTACTATATCCAAATTTTGTCATTTAGTTTTTCAAAAGTATACTACGGAAATTATCGAAAGATACATGATTGCCCACATATTGTCTTTCCAAAAACACATCAGTTTCATTACTACATTGTAATCATCTCTTGACTCTTTTTAGATATTTAGTGTCTTCAATATTTGTTACTCATATGCTACTCCAAAGAATAGTAAAATACTCTTTTGCATATTTTTTAAGTTAACAGCTTAAAATAAAATGTTCACTTTTTGTATTTAAATACCTACAATGGAATCTTTTGCTGTAATTTGATGCTACATTATCAACAATGAATGCATGAATAAACTCATTTTCTAAGAAAGTTGACCCTGCAGGTTTGAATTCATGATCATCCTGCCTCATTCACCCATAGTACCAGTCTTACAAATGTACTACCACATTCAGTTTGAACAAACTCTTAAGTAATCATTTGGAGGATTTCTTTCACCCCATACTTTTATTTTCATTATACCTATCTTACAATTATTTTTCTTAAACTAAGAACCCGTTTAATGCTTCCATTATTTGCCACTGTATGAAACATCTCTGTAACAGAAATTAAAAATAAGTTTTAAAATTACATCTAGACAGCTTTTTCAAATGCAAATATGTGCATATGAATTTTAATTTTTGATAAACACAGGATTTAAATATGAAAAACCCTTCTAGATGGGTTAATCATTATAATTATTTTAAAACAACCACCCTTAAAGAGCATAATTCTATTAAATATTAATACAGATCATTTAAAGCTTTTGAATGTTTTAGACATGTACATAGCTTCATTAAATTCACATCTTTGTGAATCAACAGTGTCATAAAAAAGTTTTATTAAGGAAGCCGATTATGTCTTTCTCCTTTTCCCCTTCCTCTTTGTTTTTCCCTAATTTTTAAGAAAAAAATTGCATTTGCAAAATTTTTGTAATCAGGGTCACAGAAGATGCATGAAATGATTTATTTACACATGTTACTGTTTACTGAAAAGCAACTTTGTATCTGATATATTGTGAAACAGAAATGTTCAATTAAATGTAAATTGATCAGTGCAGTATTTTAAGTGAAATATTTTTATATTAGACAATATATATTAGGCACACTTTTGTAATAATCTTAGGACTTCAGATTTAGCTTATTCAATTTTGGAAAACGTATGTCATGAAACCTATTTTGTAAAGTCCATTCCCTTTGATTTGTCTAGTCAGCCAAATCAAACTTACTTCTCATCAGAAAAAGTTCAGCTTTATTTTCCAAGTCAATAAATATGTTAATACATTTTACTGTGACAACTATCTGACTTCTGAGTTGAATCCAGTTAAAAATGGATCCTTGACAAATTTGGTTCCTAAGTGAAATAAAACTTGTCACCTTCAATGTTTCTTACTGATAATAATTTCTTCCCAAGTATGAATCGAAACATCAAGAAGATTGCATTTTGACAACAGTACAGGGGATAAGGGGGGGGTGAGAGCATTAAATGAAAATATTTTGTTAGCTCTACTACTCTGTAATGTGGTTGCTATAATACTTTATAAGGTGATTACATAAAGAGTACTCTGACATCATACTCAGTGAAAGATAGGGAAAGGCAAAAGGCACTACCAAAGTTTCGGGGTCCTCATTAAAATCTTCAAGGTGAGAAGGTCACAGTTTCATGTGCCTATAATCTTAGTATCCTGGGGGTTAAAGCAGGAAGTTCATATTCTGTATGACTTGGTGAAGCCTTGTTTCAATATAACGAAAGGGCTGGGATATACCTTAGAGTGAAGGCCCCGATTTTCATCACCTCATCTCTCTATCCATCTCTCTCTCTCTCTTTCTCTCTCTCTCACACACACACACATACACACACACTCCTTAGAGCTTGACACTAATATTTCATTTTTCTTTTGGTACATTATAGGACATATAGTCAAAGGCAAGTATTTATTATGAATTTTACTGGTATAAAGGTTCTGTTGAACATATTTACGAAAAACAAAATATATAGTACTCTAAGTTTTGTCCTGGAAATTGATTCTCAAAAAATACTTGTGTTGATAGTTACCACATTCATATCCATTACCGATCTGCTAGGAAATGATAAATGAGTATGATTCAAATGTTGATTGATAATTTGTTTATCATAACAGGAGAGATGAATGTAAAACAACAGAGACATGTAGGAGATCACTCGTGTAGATTATGTAATTTCTTTCCTGAAACATCATAGTTTTCACATTCTAGGAATATTCCCTCAGTTTTCACACTGTATACAACACAATAGATACTTAAATTTAATTGTAAATTAATATTTTCTTTATCACCTTTTAAAAAGTGTAGCTAATTAACAATAAACACAACCCTCTCCTTTAGTGTTTATTAAATTCCTCTATTTTATGCTCTCTATATGACGTCACTATACATAGGAAGAACTGGGAAGAAATATGCTACATAACATCAATATAGCACATTTCCAACACACACACATTTGGGATAGAGGTAGTCATGATTACACAGATAATACTAAAAATATATAGTGAAAAGTAATGAGTTTGCTTATCTTTGGGATTTAACTGAGTTTATTTCATTGCAAGTTTATCTCACTTTTATCAATGACTGCACTTAATTTTTGGCTTGCAATTTCTGAAAATTTAACACTGGTTTCTGGTATGAACCAGCTGTAGTTCATCAGCAGAAACCAGGCTGAGAGAAAAAGCATTAATGTTTGATTACCACTGTGGTCTCAAGAACAGTCTTTGTAAGAGAGGGAGTGTGTGGAAGGTGAAGACCTATAGGTTGATTCTTTTAGCTTTCTAAGCATTTTCCAGACCCCTTAACTAATAATTTTTACCCATACGATTTCTTATGTATTTTAAGTGGTGTTTTCTTTCTATCTGCTGTTCTTTTTCAGTCAGGTTGAAAATTAAGTCTCTATTCAAAGTAAGAATAATTGAGACATGATCATTGTCTACATAACTGTGATAAATTAAACTGCTTTAGTCCCTCCGGCCCATGTAGTGGTCTTATGTAACTCTACCATGCTGAGAGTTCATGGTGGGTTATATGGACTCTCCTACATTTAGACATATCTCATTCATGTAGCATGTGGAGATGTATCCTTCTGGGTTCCTTTTCACACAGAAACAGGGAAATCCAGTGAGCCCCTCCCTTCTACCACCCAGCTGGCCCATAATGTTCCTACTGATGGTGGAATATAGAATACAACCTCAGGTTTAAGTCATAGTGCAATGAGTTTTCAAAGGTGATGAAAGAGAAAGTGACAGAGAAAGTGGTGACACAATGTATTGAACATTGAAAAGTACTCAAAAAATAGTGCCTGTAAGAATAATAAGATTGAATGGTAGCTATTCAGTGTGCTAACAAGAATGAGGAGTAATGGGCTATGAATGATTAACAAGTAATCATAAGATAAAGATTAAATCAAAGGCTTTTCTTGGTAGGTATCTGAGCTTCAGAGGAGGTCAAATTTCTAGTAAGTAATTTTAAGTTAGCTACATCAAAGTCAGGTCTTACCAGGAAAAAAAAAATAAAACTTTCCACTGGGATTAGGATATATGAGATAATGGTCCAATTGTTTGTTTTTTTAACTGCCAATTTTTTAAAAAAATTGAGCTTCTTAAACTCAAGCTACCTTTCTCTTGGTGACTAAATCTATACCTAGCTAGGTTGCAGCATAGCCCAAGTGTAGACATCTTGGGACTTCTCTGGGGAAAGAAAGACTGTTTCAAGACAGGGTAAGGTTGATCCAGCAGTGAGGAGGGGAGGACACACTGAACTAGACTCTGAGACTGCTCATCATGGCCCAGAACAGGGGTTGGACATGAGGCAGCTTTTAGTTTGGAAAACCACTGTGGGATACAGGATTTAACATTATATAAAAGCTGGTCATTTGGGCTGGAGGATTAACTCAAGTGATACCACGTCTATCTTGGAAGTACGAAGGCCCAAGTTTGATCCCCAGTACCAGAAAAAAAAAAAAAAAAAAGCGTCATTTCTACATGGTCAAAATGCAAAGTGTGGTTCTGTGAAGGTCCTCTTAGAAGCATGAAAAGAAAGATACAAACCTGGGAAAAGCAATTTGTTATACAGAGAACAAAAAGCCACAGTCACACTCAAACAAGCATATTTTTAAAAAGAGCAAGGAACAAAGACATATATTACTATATTGATTTATCAATTTTATTCTTTGATATTTATCCCAGAGAACTGAAAGCATATGTTTGTGAATAATCCTGTATATTAATGTGGCAAGGAGGTTCTCTACCACTGAGCAATATCCTATACTCTTTCTTTTAGTGTTTAATTTTGAGACAGAGTCTCACTATATCTCCCAGGGAGGTTTCCCTCATTATCCTGTGACTTCGGCCTCCCTCTGTGCTGGGATTGCAGTACTGAGACATCACACGGAAAGGCTTGATTCTTAGTGTTTTTACTTGTTTGTGTTTTTTTTTTTTTTTTTTTCTGGTATTGGAAATCAAACTCACAACCTTGGACCTCTTGGGACCTTGTGCTTGCCAAGCAGGCATGGCAGCACTGAGCTAAATCCTTGCTTAGGTTTGAGTCTTATAATGATGTAACTATTCAGTATCATGACTAAAGGGAGAGTACAGAAACCTACATGTGGGATTCCATTTATAGAGTTAATTATATGTACAAACAGAAATGAGCAGAAGCAAAATGAAAACTCAAAGTAAGACTGGTATTTTCTACCAGTGTTTATATCCTGCCTATGGTGTAATTCCACAGATTCGAACGTATTGTTATTGGTAGAAATTGGGTATCATTTCCCATACCTACATGTGATTGTACAATGTACTTAATATATTTGAAGTAAAGAAACAGTCTGACTCTTTTCTGTTTGAGTCAAGATTTCAATCATGACCAAAGATTACAAAACCTATAAGTGCAATTCACTGCATTTAAAGACTAAAAATTCTGATATTTTAAAATAGGTATAATGTAAAATTCATATACTTCAAATATTCAGTTCTTATTAAAATAAATTAATACAATATTAAAAATATTACCTCTTGACAAGCTAGAAAGAATTCTCTTAATCTGCTAACCTGGTGTACAGAGATATTTATAGCAAAATCTTACCCAATAATGATAAACCAAAAAATTTCATTGAAGCAGACAAAATAATTCCATCTACTGCTTCTCCTCAGTGTTCTAGAGATTCAGTCCAATTTATGAAAGTGAACATTAATAAGATTTAAGAGTAATGAGCCTCTTTAACAAATGGCGCTGGAAAAACTGGGTTTTAACTTGCCAAAGGCTAAAACTAGATCTAACTCTTTCATCGTGTACCAAGCTAAAATCAAAGCGGATAAGAGACCTAAATATTAAAACAGACGCTCTAAACCTACTGCAAAACAGGTTAGGTAAAACTCTTGAAGACATTGGCTTAGGGAAAGGCTTCATGAACAAAACTTCTATAGCACAGGAAATGGCTGAGGAAATCAACAAATGGGACCTCATTCTTTTAAAAAGCTTCTGCACAGCAAAGAAAACCACCAACAGTACGAACAGGCAACCAACAATGTGGGAAAAAATCTTTACCTGCTGTTCCTCAGATAAAGGGCTATTATCTAGAATATATAAAGAGCTCAAAAAAATCAGCCCACCCAAATTTAATGACCCAATTCAAAAATGGGCATCTGAAATGAACAGAGATTTTTCAGAGGAAGAAGTAAGAACAGCTAAGAAGCATATGAAGAAATGCTCAACATCATTAGTCATTCGAGAGATGCAGATGAAAACAACATTGAAATTTCACCTCACTCCACATAGAATGGCTGCCATTTCAGAATCAGCCAACGGCAAATGTTGGCGAGGCTGCGGAGAAGAAGGAACCCTTCTCCACTGTTGGTGGGACTGTAGACTCGTACAATCCCTGTGGAGATCAGTTTGGAGAATCCTCAAAAAGCAAGGATTGATGGTCCCATTTGATCCGGCCATTGCCCTGCTAGGTATATACACAAAAGAATTAAAAGACTCATATCACAGTGACATATGTGTACCCATGTTTATAGCAGCCCAGTTTGTGATTGCTACATCTTGGAAATAACCCAAGTGTCCATCAACTGGAGACTGGATAAAAAAGCTGTGGTTCTTCTACACAATGGAGTACTACTCTGCCATAAAAATGATACGTTTGAATCATTTCTACTTAAATGGACATACCTTGAGGATATCCTCATAAGTGAAATAAATAGGTCACAGATAGGTACATATCGCATCTTTTCTCTGGTATGAGAAAATGAAGATGTAAATGAGTCCTAGCACTGTATGTTATATATTGTGAAATAGAAAATGCTCAATGTAAAATAAGGTGAAAGGGGACAATGTTGAGATTGTAACAAAATAGTAAGGAAACACATTTTATGTATATGGGGGGGTGGTAGGGTGGGTAGGGCTATGGAAAAAAATGAGAATTAAGTTGTGTCTTATACTGGTACAAATCCCCATTATGGAGTGCAATCATGATGTGTATATTTAATGTACCAATAAAGATTAAAAAAAAAGATTTAAGAGTAATGAAGTTAACACATAAAGCCATTCTTATCTGAAGCTGGTATGACTGCTTAAAGACAACTAAGAGTCAACATAATTTAAATCAGGTCCCATACAAGCTGGAATAGTGACAGAAATTATAAAGACAGGATGGGGATTTATCTCAGTGGTTCTGGTGTCTGTCTTGTAAACACAAGGACCCGGGTTTGATCTGCCATAACCATATACAATACTGGGTGTGGAGACTCACGCCCAGCAGCAATCAGCACACATACCACAGTGCCAGGGGTGGTAGCTCACGCCTGTGATCCCAGCACTTGGGAGGGGAGGCAGAGGCAGGAGGATTGCTGTGATGTGAGTCTGAGGCTGAGCTCAGGGCCAGCCTGGACTACAAAGCGAGATCCTGTATCAAAAACAAAATCAAAAACAAGACAACAACAACAAAAAATTATAAAGAATTTGAAAACTTACTAGGAAGTGTGTGAAATCTATATAAATCAAAATTGTAGTACAACATAAAAAGAACATTAATTAATGGAAATACATTTCATTTTCTTCATGAAATGAAGTTCTGAATTGACAGATACTAATAAGTTATTATATGAGAAGATAAAACCTGTCCAAGAGTATTACATTTTTAAAAATGAGATGACACATTCAATGGATATTGTATTGAAAATAGCAATGAGATCATTGCTTTGCCTCATTTTAAAATTTATTCAGAAGAAAAAAATAGTGAAAGAGATTTGGAAAAGAATAGTAAAATGAAACTTGCCCTAAAAGTTTTTAAATATTTTATTGATATGATCCAATGCATTATATTCAACAGGAGATTGTTTCTATGTTTTGATAACTTCTCCAGAATGGATATACGTCGAAGTCTTACACAACTCACTTCTTAAACATTACATAGCTTTAATACTAACACTAGACCTAGCTTCGATGCTGACACTAGAAGTAGGGTTAAAAAATGAAGTTGATAAGTAAACCGCAGCAATACTGACTTAAGAAGACACATTGATTGATGAAGCTATATAAAATTAAACAGATCCATGCAAAAAATGGAAACTTTTTGCATAACTGTGGCAATTTAAAGTTGAAGAAGCAGTGTTGCAAATTTCATTTGTTGGAAGTTGTATTGTTTGTGTTATATATAGTAAATTCAGAGCAGACAGGAAATGTACGTGTACAAATTTAAAAAAATAAAGGAGCACAAGATAATATTTTTATAAATGCAGCACAGGAGAGGAGCTATATTACAGCTAATATTTCAAGGAATGTATAAATAAAGTTGTATCTATACAAATTTCAGATTTCTCTAAATAAACAATATGAACATAGAAAAAACACCTGTTCCTGTAAAAATCACCATTGGCTCATGTATATTCCAGATGAAGCTTTCGTTTCATTGTTGTTATTGGTTCTGATTTTTGTTTGGCTTTGTTTTTTCTATTTCTGTCACAAATTCTCAATATGTTATTTGATAAGTGAAAACAGCAAGATGTTAAAATAACGTAGTGACAATGTTGACTGAAGGAATTAAATATTTTTAAATAAAATAATGAAATATGAAATGTTTATTTGAAGAGGTGTAAAGGGGAATATTATTTTAATGCTTATAGTTCTATGTTTAATTGTAAGGAGTATTTAAGCATTACTTTAGTAGTTTAAAAAAAAATCTGCATCATACAATCATCACTGTGGGAATATTTGCTTGCCAACATCTTGTTCACCCAATCCTGGTCAGGACACTGGTCAGTCAAGGCACCTTCCACCAGAATCTTCCCTTCTGAGTAAGACTGAAGTATTTTGGTTAAGACAGGACATGTTTCAGAGTTTTCCTCCCTCCTGTAGTATACCCCATATCCAGTGATCCCTCAGGGGATTTCCTGGAGTCATTATGCTGATTTTATACTTCCTACTAAGCTATTTTGCATACAGTTTGCTAAGAATCTTAATTTTAGTAAGCTTTTATCTTTAGTGGGTCAAGATCCCTGCCCTAAGCCCAAGACACTAGAGCATCATTTCTGTGTGCTACAGGAATGGGGTATAGTTGAGATTTGCTTTGACTGAATTCAAACAGACAACCTCTACTTTACCGTATTTGCGTGATCAAATCTTTGAGCCATCCCAAAGGAACAGTAGTTTGTTGGACACTGAAATTTGCTGTATCACTCACTGCCTGGCTGCTGGGTGCCTGCCAACCCTGAAGTTCAGGGGGCTTTTCTAGACTTCTTGTTCTACGGTCCTTGCTCCTTCCTTTTCTTCACCCACTGCATCCTGGGTATTCTTCATTTGCTCCTTGGTTTTCTCTGTTCCATTTCCATCTTGCTTTGTGTCTAGGAAGCTGACCTCTCCGGTCTGCATTCCCACCGGGGTGATCAGGGATGGGAGAGGTCAGGGTACTTATACTGCTGCTTGTTTCTCCCCAACAGACCCCCAGCTCCTCTCAAAAAACTCCCTCCTGCAGTCCCAAGTCTCTCTGGCTTCTGATAGCTGCTCCTTCCCTTTGTATGATCCTTTGAGCCCTCAGAGAGTAGAAGTTGCTTACACAAGATATCTGACTCGCTGTGAGTTTACCTTAACATAGCCTGTACTTCTGTTAAGAGTTTCCTTATTGAAGTTTTCTCAGCATCTATCTTGAGTAGGTTATGTCCATCCTGACAGAACAGTGTTACTGTGATGGATAAGCCTTCAACATGAGCACTTTGGACTACGACAATAAAAGCGATGAACACGAATCCCTTTGATTTGAATATTAAAATCTTCTTTCTAGTAAGGACAACTTACATGCAACAAACAGTTCAATTTAAATAATATAACTGATCTTCTCTAACTACAATAATTGTTGAAACACTACACGTTTGATTCTTGTGACTTAAAAAAATAAGTGTTACTTTAATACTGATATTAATGCTGATAAAATGGGCATAAAATCTAATTTTTTACACTGTAGAATTAGCATTCACAATTTCGAACTTAGAATACTCTCAAGTCCATACTAAATCTACTCAGTGTTACATTTTCATTCTATTTATTTTTAACTACTTTATTCACTATGAAGTGCTAGGCCATGTTGTTGTTGCATCTTTGTTCAGCAGGTTGGACATTCTTGGTTCTCCTCACACAGCGTCAGTTTCCTATGCTCAGTTTAACAGTCTGAATGAGTGGTCAAGTAAGGTACCTGAAGCTGTGGTTCATCGTAGCTAATTTGGTTCTTTTTTGTTTTGTTTTTGGTATAGTACATTTAGCAATTATATTATGCATGTATTATACACCTGACACTATTTAGTTCAAGGACTTTGTAACAAAAATTTATAGTGGAGTAAAGTTAAGGTGGTTTAGAGGGAAAAAAATCTAAATCAAAATAGCAAGTTCTGTCATATGCATCTCTTGCTTTTTTAGTGCATATTAAAGCACATGCTTATTATACTGTTTCTATGGAAAATGTACGCTAAGTATTAACCAACTTTTAAGTGTATTCTTGGCTTTCAATCTGTTTAAATTGAAAACTGTTTCTCTATGACCCCTTTTAACATCTCAAAGAAAATGTTCTGAAAGCTTATAAATCTTGGTTAACAATCAGAACTATTAAAAAGGTAATTTAATTCTTGCTGTAAATCCTTTCTTATATTTTTCTTGGAGATGATAAAGAAAAAATACATGGAGGCCTCCAAATTAATTTGATACAGACTGTTAAACAAGATATTTTTAAAATTTCAAATTAATAATTAATATTATAATTAATGATTAATAATTAATTTAAATAATTACAGTGAATGGTTTCTGTCTGGTTCCAAGTCAAAACCTGGAATTAGGATGGTGCTTAATGAGTATTTCTCTAGGGTAGCTGATGAGCCTCAGTAGGTGACAGCACTGTTGTAAGGATGTCATATCTTTTGTCATTACACAGAAGGAGAGCACTAGTTCTCAGAAATACTGGCCATCTGCCTACAAATATGTTCAGCTTATCACTCATAACCTGAAGTCTTCTCAGATCTCTAATTTCACAGAAGTGTCCATTTTTGTGTTGAGCTTGGTAGAGAATTTGTGTTCTAAAAAGAATCATTTATAAGCTCTTCCTACAACTTTTGTCAGAGTATTCGAAATGTCATTCTTAACATATCACAATGCATTTCATTTTTAACTGGTTCTTTGTTTTTTTACACCACTCTCATTCTGTTTTTAGCAAAAGATTTGCAAGACCTACAATAATTTGAGATGCACACTCTGCATCCAGGTTATCTACTGTCCTCTTTAGACTTGAGAAGACAGATGATGTGGTTTCAATCATTTCATTTCCAGTGGAAGAATAATAGAGCCATCTAATAAGCTGTTTCCCAACTCTGAAAACTTCATATTCCCAAAGGAAATATTGTATATAGCCGTTCGCTTCACCACATTTCTGACATTTGTCACTGTCATTTAGAAGCCTGACTTTCCACCCTGCTGCAGGCGTGTGCCGGTTCTTGAAAATGTCTCTCATTTTTAGATCTAAAGCATGTTTGTTTCTATGGGTTTCTCAGCTGCTTTGCATGTGGACAGTCTGTAGTGTTCCAGCCTGACTTCATTCACGGGGTTTACCCATCCTGTATATACGCTAGAATACATCTCTTATTCATAGAAAGAGCTGCACTATAGGTAAGAATATACCTCTGAACTGTTCTTTCAAACTTAACTTTGAAGGATCTAGACTCTCTGAAGAACTGTTTACAGAGAGTCTTTAATTCAAGAACTCCTGTGCTCACAATGTCTTGAGTGATAAATTATTGTGTTGGTTGATTTTTATATTGTTTATGAATATTTATTTATTTCTAGCAGGCACCCCATAAACCTCAGAAAATACACTCTGGTACACATCTAGTAATGTGCTTTGCAGATATTTAGGTTATAATATAATATAATTGTAATGCAATATAGTTGTAATCTAGAAAAACAGCAGCACATTTTGTTTACTAGATGCTAAATCCTTTTAGAAATTCCTCTACAGTGGGTCACTGATTTCTCTACAAACATGTGTCTCCTCTCTTTTCCATAATAATTTATCGCAGTCTTGCCTACCTATTATCTCTTACTAGTGTGTAACTGCAAAGCAATTGGGCAAAATTATCTTAACTCTAATTATTAATTATATGCCTCTCAATATAGCAGTCATCCAGCAATGTGCAAGAAGCCCAGGACTAAGTCGAAGACTGCAAGGTGTTCTCCTGGATAGAGTTTCATTCAACAGTGAAGCCAAGTAATGTACATTTCATTTCTTATGCTCTTTAATTGTGGAAAGCAAATGTAGTGCCATCATCTCCTGATGAGAGTAGAGAAATGCCAAATCTAAATGGAGCATCTCTTACCTTTCTTAACTCATCTACATTGTGAATGGTGACCCCTTCCTCCCAAGATATGAAGTAGGAAATGAGCACAGTCACATTGAGAAGTATAGATTAAGCTTCCATGCCACCAGCTGTCATCTTGGGACCATAAGTACAGCCAGTCTATGGACAAAGCGAATATGTTCCCAGAGCTTAGTTAAATGCAGAATGAAAGAGTTGTATGTGTAAGCAAATACTTTCTAATAATGGCACTATGATGTTCATTCTATTAAAGTTGATACACTAAATTATGTTTTCTTCAATTTGTTCTTTGAAAAGCCAAAGAATTGGAAGGGGAGTAACCTTTGACAAAAATTCACCACAAAAACCATAGTTGTTTAAAAGTATTATTTCTAGAAAAAAATGAAAGTCAAAGTTTAGAGTCATCATATGTTCTTCTAATATACTGTTCTAATTTTAGAGATTATGACTGTAATTTGTCAGCATTTGGAATTGTCCACTTCCTTCTTGTCTCTATACTTTTTATCTTGTAAAACTTTGTCATACTTTTATTCTTTTCTGCACTGTATAAATGGATTCACTGCTTACCCCTTTCTCTTTTTACAGCTTTTGGTTGACTGAATGGAATTGTTGAGTACTATTTTTTTTTTTTTTTTTTTTTTTGAGACAGGGTCTCGCTTTGTGGTTCAGGCTGGCCCTGAGCTCAGCCTCAAACTCACATCACAATCCTCCTGCCTCTGCCTCCCGAGTGCTGGGATGTTGAGTACTATTTTTATCAAGCTTGGCTCAAGAGTATTATAGTTTCTGAATGAGTCACTGGAGAGAACATGTACCCTCCAGTTCTATGATTAAACAGCTAGGTACTATCAAAGGACAACATCTCAACAAATTGAGTTTAGTGTTCTAATTGGCTTCTGCTAAGGATCCATACATCAGAGAGCATCCCATCTATGAGATAAAAAGGTGCTCTGCCAGGTGTGTTAGAACTGTTCATTTTCATAAAATAGTGTGAACAGGAACAAGGAAACAGCAAAGGGCAAAAAGTGATTGGTGAGCAGGAAGTTAGCTCAGGTTACAATAGAGGTGCCTTCCTTACCACATGGGCCCAAGTCAATTGGGGCCCTTTGGGTTGGCTTCCTTCTCTCTGCCTCTGTCTCTGTCTCTCTCCCTTTCTGTCTCTCTCAGACCTGCTTTTTAATTTGATTTTTTTTAGTTTACTTGTCTCCTGGAAGACTAATTCTATTCTTATTTAATCTGATCCACTGGGCTAGTTCAGGATTCTAATTTTTTTCTCTGATAATAATTTATTTCATTTGGAAATTCAAAAACTGTGTTTCAATATATTAGCATTGAATATTACTGAGGAAGTTTGAGACTGACCTTGTGAACCCCGTCCCATACTTACAATTTTGTCTTTCATTGACTGGCACAAGAATTCTTTCTTGTTGATAATTTGACCCCATCACTTTACATCAAAATTTCTGAATTATACTGGACTTCTTTCCATCCTAACATATGATTCTTTCTGCATATTGGGTTCATTTCCCTATAATATGTGTATGAAAGTTTTTTATTCTTTTTCTTTGTAATCTGTTCTTCAGAAACTCACAATAATGCTATTTGTTCTTTATATATTCATTGTGTTCATCATTATAGCTCAGTTGTTTTAACCTGGGTCTCCCTCCAGCTATGTTTACTTTAAGTGCCTGAAGCTAAAGACATCTTTAATTTTATTTCATTTTAGCTATCTCTGTCCTGATTCCTGGTATTTTTTTAAATTATTAGAAAGTGTGAGTTTGGTTGTCATTTTATTATCTTGGCTCAGACACTCCCCACACTCTGCATTCTGTGGTATCACCTTATCTTTGAGCCATCATATTTTCCTTCACCTTAGAAACTTAATTGAATTTCCTTATTGTAATGTATTATGTACACATACCGACTCCCGACAAAGAATATAAACATATGCAATGCAAATAAATAAAAAAGCACTAATACCCCTTACTCTGAAATATAAAGACCACTGGCATAATCCAGGAAATACTTCTTGGATTATGAACTCTCCTAAAATAATTTATTCTATACTTTTACAGTGTTCTGGCCATTTCATTAATTTCATTCTGGATGGATTTAAAGTAGCCCTATTCAGTTTTTACTGTTTTGAGACAATTGCCACCTAATGTTTTTCTGATAATTTCTGTAAATGTTCATTTTCTGACTGGTACTGTCAAAGAAGTAGAATTTCCCACATTTCTGCCTTCTTGATTTTGAATTTCACTGTATTACAATGATTTTTGGACCTGACATTCAATGGACGATTTGAACGAGACTACAGATTTCATGAACATGTCATGTGGTAGCATCACTGCCGCATCTAGATGCCCATTTTCCACCACTGGAAGAGCACATTCTGGAAGCTGATAGTCCCAGAACGGGAATGTATAGGAAACAGAACTAGCCCTTATTCTCATTCTTGAACAAGGCAAAACCTGGCCAGCTGAGCTCAGGAGCAACATGGCCATTTTACAGATTCATAAATGGCAAAAATAAATGCCTTTTGTAATCACTCAGATCGTGAAATTATTGTTTACCGTTATCACTGAAAAAAATTGACCAAGTTGACTTCACACTTCATTTGTAACAAGTTTAGTTTTAATCTCAATTGAATGCTTACATTGTGCTCTTCTAAAAAAGGGGGGAAAGACTGTGAAAATGAAGGAAGTAAATAGTTTAACTGAAGCTGAGAGTGATCAGGAGAACATTCTGTTCTACTTCAAGATACTATTAAATGTCCTGTACCAGGAAGAAACTCCACTCCTACAGCTTTGGCAACCACTTCGCCTGACCACAGATCCTTAGAAAATGTCCTTCCCAGGCCTTCTCACTGTTATCTGTTCATGAAGTGGTCTTACCTTGATATTTAGGGACTATTAGCTTTCAGAATTTCCTCTGGCTTTTTCCAGAGATGTTTAATAACTGCCTTAGTATGTTTACTATTGACTCAGAGGCAGCAATAGAGATTCTTAGACGATTACTAACTCTTATCTTCTGTCTTTGTCCATAGCTCTGGATAAAATGCACTAAAACCCATCGTATGTAACCTGCTCTAAACCGCAGGCAGCTGTTCTGTTCAGGTCTGTTTTTCCTCATATTTGTGAAATGAACCTGTTTACTGTAGAAGAATTTTAGTTGGGTTTTCAAAATCTTTATTCATTATTTATTTTCTACACCATCTTTGTGCTAGGTAATAAAGATGTAAAATTATAATCCTATTTTATTTTATAATCCTAATCTTATATTCCATAGGCATTTTGTAGAAAGAGCACCTTAGTTCAGGAACACAAGCCCAGAATATATTTTTGTATAGGAAGTACACTATTAATTTAAAAACATAATCCATCTGAGAATAGGCTTTTTAAATAAAAGTATGTTCAAGTATGTAATATATAATAATGCACTTTGGTTTGATATCATATTCTTTTTATTTCTATAATACTCTTTTTCAGTACCAAAATAAATTATGGAGGAAATTATCTATGTAAATTTTAAAGGATAAAATATAAATATCCTCTAGACTTGTTTTGTAATTTTATCTTTATATTATTGTGACTGGTTAATAAGAAGACAGGTAAAAGACAGCTAGAATGAAGTCTTTTTTATATTTTATAAGTGTAGTCTGCTAAGGCTTAAAATAAATACTTAAATTTTCTCATAACACTTTATTTACATCAATCTACCAATTAAGAATTCTCTTCTATGCCAGTTACTTTTAGATATTATAACATTATATTTTTTCTTGATTTACATCTGACCAGACTTGTTCAGGAGTAGTGCTAGTGTATATACTCAAAGTTTTCAAATACCTCATTAGAAATGAACTTGAGACTTGTTTTTTTAAAGCCTCCTTTTTTAACATTTAGTGCATCAGCAAATAGAGGAAATAGCTCAGTAGAAGCATCTTTTATCTAACACTGTTAAAAGGATCTCTATCAACATTTGTTGGAATTAGTGTATAGTGGATTATCTCATGCATTACACAAAGATAATATTTGTTTTAGAAACTGGTCTTCTTTGCAAAGTAATGCTTTAGTGGAATGTGAGGAAAGAAGGTGAGACAATTATAGTGCATATCAATTTTTCTGTTTTTATTTTTGCATCATCCCAAATAATTTATAACCTTAAAAGCACAGCCTGGCCGGGCGTGGTGGCTCACGCCTGTAATCCCAGCACTCGGGAGGCAGAGGCAGGAGGATTGCTGTGATGTGAGTTCGAGGCTGAGCTCAGGGCCAGCCTGAACCACAAAGCGAGACCCTGTCTCAAAAAATCTAAAAAAAAAAAAAAAAAAAAAAGCACAGCCTGAAATTTCCAGCAAAAGGCAACCATGTTACAGCAATTTGTGTCATTGTGCTTATCATGTGCTATAAAAACAAATATGTAATATTTTAGAGGAAAGTTGCCTCTTATTGTCTGGCGTGTAGTCAGTTAGTGTTTAAATCAACCATAATTGCTGGCAAGCTAAATTAGTCATTGATGACTTGCCTGAGCAATAAAGATTCACATTTACCAGTGCGAAAATACTGTACCACAGAGTCATCTCGAGTCATGTTTGGTGTCAGGAAGTACAAGTTAGGGTGATTTAGCCAAGATAATTTATTAAAGCAATGACAGCACCCATTTCCAAATGTTAGTACCTAAGTTTTTAGTTCTTGACTTTTTTCTTATTCCTCTGACCTATGCTGGCTCTAAAGTTATTAATTTACTGTACAAATTTTGTGATTTCTTAATTAGCCACCAGCAAGCAGGTCTGTCTATGTTATAATCAGTAAATCACTCGCTTGAAGATTGGATGATGCTGAATACTGTTAGCAGAGACCCGCTCCGTGTTAGCGGGTCTTCTGGCATTTGCTGACTCCTGCTGGGAATTTGGTTCATGTACGTTCCTTTAAGGCTGAACAAGAATCTATACGAGTTACCCTAAAGCACATGAGAAACTTCCAAGTTATTGAGATGTCTGACATGAAGAATGTGGTGGATATGTTATCTTTCCAATACATTTTATCCCAAGACTTTTTCTACGATATTTGATCACGATTCCAAGGATAACTTGGAAGTGAAACCAACCTCTACTTCAAAGCTGACCTGGCCCTGCTTTACAGACAGTCTTGGGGAGTGCTCAGTGAGTGAGCTGTCACCTGATTGAGTAAACTGTGACACCTTGAAATGATTGTGGCTGTGGACCTTCCTGAAGGCAGTTTCTGCTTGCTTTGTTAAATTGCACACATTTTTCAGTTAAACATTTCCTGGCTGCGTTAAAGGTGTTGAGTAACTGTGTTAACCTTGGTGTGTTTTGGCAATAGGAGCTCAAGTAAAAGTCAATAAATGTCTCCCACAGCCCTGATAAACTCCAAGGGCACAAACTGAGGTGTTTATGAGCTGTGGGGAACAATTTGGTCAAGTAGAAGTTTCCCTTCAAATAGCTTATTGCCATTTTAGTGTGAGCAGAACATATTTTAAGTCACTTCTTTGACAGAACATATTGGTCGGTGTTGCGTAGGCTTCTGTGTTTTTTTAGGAGACAGATGGCAATTACCCATTTTTGCATACTGTTATCTTTTAGCTTTAAGTATTACATTTACTGGTGAACTGGACTTCACTCTAATTTTTTTCCACTTTGAGCAATTTCCCCTTATAAAAGCTCCTTATGAAGAAATAGCAAATGTCTCTATAAAATATTAACAGTAAAAAGGTTATAAAAAAGCAAAAGAGTTTAAAGTGGTTCCTTTTTTAATTGACCATTGTCATTTCTCTGTTGTTTGTATTTTTTTTTTTTTAGAAGGATGAGAATGGTTAACAGAAATGCAGGTATATCCTATCTAGATACTGCCCCCCCCTTTTTAAAGCTTTTCAGAATAAAAATAATTTTAAAGTATTATTTAGGCTTGCATATACAATCACATTCCTCTCCTAAAAAAGTATTTTCCTCAATAAATTACAGAGATTATAAAGTTACTAAAATCTTTAACATTTTAAGGCAAATATTGGGTCAGTAATTTCCATTTAGAAATAAAATGTTTAATCTGTGATCTGTTAAATGAAAATCCAACTGCCACTTAAAAACAACAGATATCTAAAGAATTTAAAAGTTGACTCATCTCTTTCTTTCAAACTACTCCAACACAATGTAAAACAATATTAATTTATTTAAATTTCACAATATATACATATATACTTATTTTGAATCGTAGCAAGTATATAGAATATAAGGAGAACAACAGAGTGTTATTCAGTGTTTTTCAATATTTATGAAGTGCTTTTTTTCATCTCTTCAGTGATTCTCGAATATATTTCAGTTGCTTGTAGAATTTCTATTAGTTGTGGATCCTGATACAATCTAATACTCTCCTTTTATTGTCTTCTGTAATACAGCCTATCTGACCATGCTACGGAATCATCTTTGCTTTAGTTTATTTACTTATTTATTTTTGAGATAAGGGTTCCCTATGGTGTCCAGGCTGGCCATAAACTCACCATTTGGCCCAGGCTGGTCTTGAAGAGTGACCCTCCTGCCTCACCTTCCTAAGTATTGGGGTTGTAAGAACACACTACCATACTCGGCTCTTACCATTGCTTTAGCAAGGCCAAAAAAGTCCCTTCCAGGTCAAATTGTATCTAACTAGCCTGGATTTCAGACAATCTTTACTTTAGAGCTCATGGCTTCTGTTAATGCCCTGATGTATTTCTTGAACAGCTCAACAATTTCTCCCTTGAATCTTGCTCAGGACTGATTGCTACAGTCTTGTCACCTCAGGCATCACCATAGTCTTCCCTTCCTGTCTCAATCTCATCTTCCTCTGTTAATTATTTTCTGATTACTCTGTTATGTTTGAAACTCTTACTCCAGGCCACACATAGCTTCCTGTTTTCCAGATCAACTTGCTTTTCCTGATCCGTACCCTGTTATGTCTCTGAACCCTCTGAGACTCTTGACCATCTTCTAAATGTTCTCTCCTCATTTGGCTTTGGCAACAATATTCTTTTACCTGTGGGGAGGGCTGTTTTCTGTCTTCTCCAGGGAGAGCCCCTTCACTGTATGTATGTATGTATGTATGTATGTATGTATGTATGTATGTGAATATATATATATATATATATATGATCTTTGTTTCCTTTTTTACCATCAGTTGTTTTTCTTTGCCTCTTTACTTAGCCCTACCCCTTTCACTTTTCCTTTTGAGCATTTTCTTTCTATTTCACAATACTTAACATATTTATATCATGTCTTGACACTCTCCTGTCAAATGTTTTTAAAATTTGCTTCTTTCTTTCTTTTTCTTTTTAAAATTGATTTATTGGTGAATTTTATATACATGTTATGATCGCAATCAACAATGAGAATTTCTACCAGTACATGACATGACTTAATTCTCATTTGTCCCATTCCCTCCCCCCTACAACCCTTACCACCTATGTACATAAACTTTTTTTCCTTTCTTACTATCAAATTTTTTCTCTCCTTTCTTTACTTACCCCTACTTCCCTTTCCACTTGAATATATTCTTACTATTTCACAATACCTATCATACATTTTAGAACTCATTTATATCTTTGGTTCCTCATCCAAAGAAAAGATATGATATTTCATTGTACTCAGTTATTACAACTATTGAATAACTACTGAATAGCTGATCTTTCTACCTTTAAAGTTTCTTCTGCTTCCACTTAAATTACATAATAATTCTACAATTTTAATTTTCCTAAAGGAACCAATACTGTCACTTTCTTGATCAAATACCTGAGTACCTTCTGTCTTCAAGAAAATGAACATTTCCCTTTCTCTCAGTGTAGCACAACATACAGTCTATCTTCACATACGTAGTTAGGAGTTTTCACCTAATCCCCTTTCCAAACTTCATGTTTTATCTCCCACCTTTATGCACATGGTATATTTCAAATCTTTCATCCACAGTAGATTGTTAGAGAGTAGCATGTACCTAGCAGGTTTACTAAGAAATCACAATGTATTGTGAAAGAAATGTAAAAAGGCTTTATATTTAAACTTTTTTTCTGCCAAACTTTCCTTCATCTGAATCTTCATCTCCCTCAACGACATGGGTGGCTTCTTAATCTTTCTAATTTAATCCTAATTCAGAGTTCTTTCATCCCCTAGCATGGGGGAGAGCCTCAGATGTGCTGCCTTGGAGCAAGAGACAGTGATGAGTTTATAATATGTTTTCCATACATTGTTTGTCTCTGCCTCTTCTCCAGTTCCTCCAGTGTGACACAGATAAAGAGAAGGCAGGAGGCCTTTTACTTGCATTGAACAAAAATTTGACTTTTTCCTGTTTAGCTCATTTTCTGCAAGACATCTTCGTTCTTCTCTCATCAAAAATGATCTCAGAACAGCAGCTCATGTTCTCATAATTTCCTAGAAACTATTTTCTGTAGTCCTACACTAAATTGTCTGTAGTCCTATAATAAATTGTCTAGTAGGATTCCTGCTGTTGAAATCATGATGACATTTTCTTCTGATGGGTCCCCTCTCCTATACTCTGTTGACTCCACTATGATCTGCTCCCCAGGCATAGTGCTCAGGTTCCGAGACCTGGTGGAAACCAGGCTTCCAAGGTGAAGTGCCACTGTCTGTTCATGGCTTTGTGGTCTTCGTGCAGCAATTTTCAGTGTATTTCTTCCCCACTTGGGTAATGGAAGGAGATGGGCATGTAGACTGGATATTCCCCAGATGCTTAATTCAGAAACAAAAAGCTACATCCCTTTCTTTGTGGCCAGAGGATTATTAGCAAGCTCACTGCCCTCTTCACTGCCCTTTCTCAAGTTTATAAGATTTTGAGCTGTTTTCTGTAGTCCTATAATAAATAGCCTTTTATAAGTACACTACTCCCCTTCAAGGGGAAACTCTTCTTTCCTAATTCTGTATTATCTATTTTGGTAGCTGCTAACACTGGGTAGGTATTGAGAAATTCAATGAGGACTCATTATAACTGACACATATTATAAGTATAAAATGTGTATCTGATTTCAAAAAATTGCAATAAAAAGACAAAAATTAAATTACTATCTTCGTAGTTATTACATGGTGAGAATATGTTGAACACATTGGTCTAGCTAAGTGATCAAATTCTATACAATTATTTTATTATTGGAGCTGTACAAGCATTTTGAATCATATTTATGGACTATGGTGAGTTTCAGCACATGTGTGTAAATGTAGGATTTTGGCATTTGAGAAAACAGTAGAAGCAGGAGGTCACTGCGACCTTTCCACTCCTCTTCCCTGAAGCAGTCACAGAAAGCTGGGCAGCATTTTGTACCTTCTCTTAAAGAAGATCCTAAAACTGGCATGTGAAAGATGTCCTCCCTGTACCCTGTGGAAGGGAACATTTCTAGCTCTGAAGCTGAACTGCCATAGAAGGGAACAAATAAGTCTTCCTAAATATCCCCTCATTCGTTAATATTAGATCACAGTCTGGTTTCAAACACTTTTCCCTACATGACTCCCCATTCTTCATCAAACCATGCATAATATACATATACATATCTAGCTATATATTTATTTAATATACATATATAATTATATATACATATATACATAGGTGTGTATATATTATATATATATGTGTATATATATATGTATATATATATATATATATGTATATATATATATATATATATATATATATATATCCACTTCTTCACATCCTCATTATTTGATGAAGGCTCTTGTATTAGAAAATATTTATGTGAAATATGTATGTTTCCTCTTGATAGCTTTCTTTAGTTGTAAGAGTCTCAGTTATGAATTTAAGATATAGAGAAAAAGAGATATTTCTAAAAGTTGTTGCTAATTTAGAGAATTGAGACATCAAATTCTACAGGAAGCTCCTTGTCCAATAAATCTTGGTAATTTATGGGTGGGTGTTTATCATATTTTGTTTTCAGCTTTTGAGTTCACAAAAGATGAGAGATTGATTCCTTTTTTTTGAAGATACTTTTAAATTTTCCCTTGAGTAATACTACTGAATCCTGACAATATGGGTGAAGGACTGATCTATTTTATAGTATTAGATTTGTAAAAATTTTCAGAATCTAAATGGATCCCCTTTCCAAGCCCTAGTCACAATGAATACCTAAATAAAATGAAAAATGGGAAACAATGAAGGAGGGGAATCTCACACACATGTTCTTGAGAACAAAAACTACCACAAAAAGAAGTCACTAAAATCACAACCTTACACAAAGTCCATTGCAAACCTACATGTGTGCACACACACACACACAACTTCTGCAAGGACATTTGTCTAACTGTTTAATCTTGGATTCATAACATTCTTGTTAATAGTCCTCATAGAAAGGGATTGAATAAATATTTGTTTGGCAATGCTCTGTTATTTCCAAATAAATCTCTTCATTCTTTGGAAAATATCTGATATCATCATAAAAATTGAAATGGAGAGAAAAATGTATACTATAATTAAAGTCAATAAGTGATAACTTTAGAAATCAATGTACTATTAGGAATTCTTGTGGTAGTTTGTTGAAATGTCATGAGTTGTTCTCATTGTGATCATTAGCATTAGCAATATATTGCAATTATTTATCTAAACTAAACTCAAAATATATCTTATCCTGCAATTAAGTTTGGCTTCAGGTTGAGCATTACTTCCTACAGCAGAAAACATTATTTAAATCTGTGTAGGTAAAAGAGGTGATAGGTTATAATACTAAGTAGAATAAACACTTTGAAGTTAAAATGAAAACATTCTAAATATTTATAAACAGAAGTCATTATTAGCTAAAGAATAACGATGAATTTATATGTTTAGAAAGCTCTATAAAATTGCTATAGAAACAGCAAACTCTATCAAGCTAACCTCTCTTCCCTTATGATAGTCATTGTGAGATATTTAAATACACATTTAAAAGGAAGTTTTCCTTTTCCTTCTGCAGAGATGTCATATCTTCTTGGTGAAAGAAATATCTAAAAATATTCCCCTTCCCCATCTAATTGAGATATACGAGTGTGCTGTAATTGGTATTCTGATTGCACTTAGATTCCTCATCATACCCACTTTTGTTTCAATACTGTCATTATCATAGTTTTACATTATCATACTTAAAGCCCTTGAGATATATGCAGGGAAAGTTATAAAAGATGAAAGTTACAATTATGAGTCTTGGAAAAATATACATGAGGAATTTTGAGAAGGGCATTTAATCATGAAACAGGAAAAATATAAATAACTAATAATAATAAAGGACAAACTAATAGAGGAATAGAAAGGTGACATTCCAAATTTAAAATTTAAAAATTTGACATTTTCCTATTATTGATCTAACATATGCAATTTATTTGACACTAGTGAAAAGCGGTAGTGTTATTTAAGTTTTAATTAGATTTCAGATTAGAAGCATAAATAATATTAAAAGGTTCTATTTCTGCTGCTTTTTTCACTCTTCATTCTTGAAGGAATTTATATTACAGGATTTTTTTTTTTTTTTTTTTGAGACAGGGTCTAGCTTTGTTGTTTAGGCTGGCCCTGTGCTCAGCCTCAAACTCACATCACAGCAATCCTCCTGCCTCTGCCTCCTGAGTGCTGGGATTGCAGGCGTGAGCCACCACACCCGGCACTGTGGTATGTGGTACTGGTTGCTGCTGGGGTGAATCTCCACGCCCAGTATTGTTATGTGGTTTCTGGGGAATGAACCTGGGTCCTTGCACTTGTAAGACAGGTGCCGGAACCATGGAGCTATATCCCCAGCCCCTTGCATGATTTTTTGAAGGAATAAAACACAGAATCCAGAAAGTGTTTTCTTCCTTGCAGTTTCTATTTTGAGCTTCTAATTTTTGACCACAACACATTACTTGATATTGTCAGCTTCACTTAAAATTCATGTTTCTAGGAGAACTACAATTGCTTTAATACTTATAAATTTTAAGGAACAAGTACATCTTATTTACAACATGTAGATGTATATAAAATATATTCATAACCTTCATCTACTATAGACACATATGAACATTCTTTAAAACACAAATTTAGATTATTTTTGTTAATTCTGAAAAATAACCTGATACTATCAAAACAAAGGATATATATTTTTTAACACTTAACACTTGCTTCAACATTTATCAATCCTTTCTTCTACTTTACACCAATTGTTGAAAAATTCAATAAATTTTTAAGCAATCTCTTTCCTTATTTCATTATTTATTATCATAGGTCAATGCAATGGGCCATTCCTAAGGGATGGTTGGACCCAGAAGACTGAACCTTTCTGTTGAATAAAATATTTAGTCTTCATAGTATGACAGGGGTAAACTTCAATGATATGAATTCAATTTATCTTATTAGCCAAATCTTGCAACATTCAATTGTCCTAAATTAAAATATTCAGCCCCATCTGCATACTTTTCTTTTAGTAGGAGGTTGGGAACATTCTAGAAATTGAACCCAAATACTGGTACGTGCTCAGTCCAAGTTCTGTCATTGAGTTACAAGTCCAACTTTGTACCTCTATAGTTGTACTGGTGCTTTTCTACTAGTTAGCATGCTTTGTTTTTTTAGTTTTTCCACATTAAAATTTTTTTTGTCAAAAACTAAATACAACAACAAAGTGTCTTCTGATCCTATGATAAAAAGCCTCCTTTCACTCTTGTATTATATTTGAACTTTTATATGATTATGGTAGATTGTGGTTATTAGTTTTAAGTCCTTTGACCCAGAATTGTAGATCTCCTATAGTAACAAATTTCATTTTTGGATTTTAGGCAAGCACTTGTATAAATAATACAAAATTGTATATCTCTCATATTATCTATTATGCTGATGATTATACAGTATCACATTCTGAGTCTGCGTGAAGAAATTTATTTCAAACCTTTTTGTTCCAGTGTCATAATATAAGCCCTATTATCCTATAATTTCACTTTCTCAATATAACTGACAATATTATGTATGAGGGAGAGTTGAAGATATGTTCTTTTTTTTTTCTTTTTGGTCTTGAATTTGATATTTTCATTCCATGCTTGTAACTTTCAAATGGACTGAGAAATAATGGTGTGAAGGCATTTAAATAGCTCCTTCCATACAGTCAGTGGCAGTTACCCCTGGTCCTCTATCAGAAAGAACTAAGCACTGTGGGAGATGAAGGCTAGAATCAAGACTGTATTTTTGGCTGGCTTTATTTCAGGGTAAGATGGCTAGAGATCAGCAAGAATTGATACTGTGTCAAGAAGCCCAGGAACATGGAGCCAGGCATCTGTGGCCCAGAACTTCCTTCCACTTTGGTTGAAAGTGATACTCTAGCTTTCACTTCAGTATTTGTGGCAGAAAGAGGGGAAAGGTGGCTTAGGGGCAGGTAGCATTGTCTTAAGTAAGCAAAAATTTTCCCAGAAATCTATCAGTTGTGTTGTCAGGCTCCCGATAGGTACAACAGAGGTAAAAGGGTGCACAGTGAGAGTTCCCAGATACTTTAGTAAAGGGAATTATTGGAACTGATAGCAAGGTGGACCAACAACACTACCTTCAAAATACCATCGACTGTTTTTCTTAGTCACTCTTCTTCCACATTAAAAAAAAAAAAAATCTGGAAAACATCCCCACGTCTTTTGGCATTTAAGGACTGATAGAGCTGATCCTACTCCATGTGGCTTCATTAAAAATGAACACTTTTTTCCTCAAAAGTGGGACATTTCTCTTGTCTTTCAATTTTGTCATTTGTACCATCCAAATGAATATCTTATTGATAGTGAAATTAGACTTCTTTCTCAGTTTCACTTTCTGAGTCTTCACAGGCACCTTTTGGGCTTACAACGTGAACCACACCAGGCTTTCTTGTAATACTGACCCTGCATGGGGAAAGCTCTTTTGCCAACTCTAGAACCTTCTTTGTTTTCTGTTTCTCATAGATGGGAAGGTTTTATACCCAGTCTTGTAAGACTGAGGATGACTGGCTGGACCAGACTGTCTGTGGTAGAGGAAGATGGAGTATCTTTGCTGAGAGGAAGAGGCGAATTTTCTAACATACTCTGTGGCCTTCACCATACAGACATCTGCAAGGCAATTCTCCTGTGAGAAGGTGATCAGGTCACGTTATGTGGTCACAAGACTACTCTGATCTACTTAACAATACTGATCTCTAATTGTACATAAGACTTCAGCATACTTAAAGGGAAAAATGCAAGCCAGAGAAAACATGCACCATTACTTCTTCAGTTATATCCAGGTTTTTACTGATTGTAAAGTAAATATTTGAAGATCAGTCTTCCACTTCTCAATACAGTCTTTAGTGCTGTTAAAGCCAGTTGATCATTCAGTGTGGATTCACTTCCTTTGGGAGAGACATCGGTCAGGAGGCCTGACTCGGAGAGCTGGGCCTCTGCTTGCTCTATTGCCATTGTTTTCAGACATCTGTCACTTTTTACAGCTCTGGCTGCCTCACTGCTGTAACTGTCAGTTTCCTGGCTACATTTTTTTTTTTATCTTGGGTCAAAAATTTAGGCCACAAGATTCATGCTGACACACTCTTTCTGTGGGCCACTCTAGAGGAAGTGAGATAGCCCAGAGTCAAGAATTCTAAAGCATTATTTCCAAATGAAAAAGGCTTTAAAATAAAATGGTTACACAGTTGCAAAATTCTGTTTGAGCAAATGAAGATTCAGAAGATTCAACCCATCTGAATTCCCTGCAAGTGTATTTAAACCCTCCCTCTGCGCATAATTTGCATCATGCCTCTCTGATTTCACTTCTCGTTTTGGAACATGTTGAGATAAGGAGTTATGGATTCATTATCTTTGCATGTTCCCAAAGGTACAACTATTCAAATATGGAAGTTAGGGGTTTTTTTTTAATGAATAAATGTTTTTGAATGGATAAATGAGGGTATACTTACCATGTGTATTTATAATCATACATTATGATGCACTTGATTTATTATACAATATTATTGTATGCTCTCATACCTTAAATTAAAGCAGAAATTATTAGCCCTTAAAGGTGATTAGAGGGCTGAAGGCTTTCCATTATGATTGAGGGTTTTTATTTCTACTAGTAGTGAAACAATTTATTTATATTATCTCCTCCACTAAAAATCAAAGTTCTGTGTAGTAAAATACAATTACTGATATTCTCAAAAGATAGTAAGAAGCTCAGGAAAACCTTGTCAGGAATTCCTAGCCATAAAAATACAAGAAGGGGGATAATATGAAGAGAACAAAAGGGGAAGAAATAAATACACATGTAGAGTAGATACAAAAGATTAGAACACCCTTATCAATTTATACCCATACCTTTGAGGCAGGCATGGTGTCACTGAGCTAAATCCCTGGCCAGACTATACTTATACATTTGAAAACTGAAGCAAAATAAAAATTTTGTAGAAAGGCATCAATGAACAACTCAAACTTGAATAAATCTATCATTGTGGGAAAAGTGAAAGTGGTCTTTGATTGCTTATCATTACCCCCTCTTCTTCCTGACATCTCACATGTAGCAGCTTTTTAGTGTCCTGATCTCTCTTTTCGTGTTTTTCTCCCTGAAACTTTTTCCCACATTACTTTCCCAATACAGTGTCTTTCTCACAGTTCAAGTGTAAGCTCCACATCACTTAGCCAAAGAATACTTACCTACTATGCTGTCTAAGGTTTTTCCATTTCTTTTTTATCGCTCTTCCTGGCATTAATGTTTTATTTTCTTCATAGATTTTGACACTATCTGAACTTATGTTAATTTATACATTTATTTACTGTATATCATGCCTTCTTTGACACCAATAACATCACAAAGCAAGTACTTCATCAGTCTTTTCCACTATTTCATAAGGATGTTAATCCCTGGAATAAACTTTGGTGCATCAAAATAGAAAATAGTTATTTATGGATAAATTTCTATAAGATGGGGAATACAATGAGGATCTTTGAAAAAATTCTCACATTTCAACTTTATAGCAGAGATTCTAGACAGGGTTATAATGCAAGGAACAATGACAATGGAATAAGTATTGGAAAAGAAGTGATAAAAATAATTTTTGCTATCATCAAATAATAATTTTTATTATCATCAAACAGGAATGAAAGAGATCATTCATAGGACATTTCAAGATGGAAAGACAGAAAATCAGTACATACACAAATCACGTGTTCATGTAGCAATGACAAATTAGGAAATACTATGGAAAGCATTATATTTCCAATAACAAAAATATTCTTAAAATTCTAGGAGTGTTATAAAACACACAAAATAATATTTTAAAAAATAGGTGGACTGGAGATTTAGGTCAGTGGTTCTGGTGCCTGCCTAGTAAGTGCAAGGTCCTGAGTCTGATCCCCGATACCACATACAACAGTGCAGGCATGGTGGCTCATGCCTGTAATCTCAGCACTCAGGAGGCAGAGGCACAAGGATTGCTGTGAATTAGAAGTTACCCTGGGCTACAAAGTGAGTTTAGGACCAGCCTGAACTACAAAATGAGACCCTGACTCAAAAAAAGAAAAAAAAAGAAAGAAAGAAAGAAAGAAAGAAAGAAAGAAAGAAAGAAAGAAAGAAAGAAAGAAAGAAAGAAAAACTGACAAAATTCTATGCATAGCTGTTATAAATAAATGGAAAATAGTTAGGCAGTATCAACTCAGAAGTATTCCTTATATTAATGTGGGAAGTAATTGAATTCCAGGTAAAATCAGGACTGGACTCCTCTTAGAACATAGAAACTGGTTCTAAAATTCATGTGAATGAGAAATAGGAACTTATAATCAAATTAATGAAAAAAATTAATGGCAGTATAGTACATCCTCTTGAAATCCAACTATTTCATGACACTGTATAATAAGACTGTTGTTGGTAAAAGAAGATGTAAGCATAAGTCCACAAAATATATAGAAATTGAGTTAATAATAAAGATAGGCTTTCTAATGAATCAAAGAATGAGAATGACAGACTTGTCTATAAATAGTATTGGGATTAAGACCCAGTACACATGAAATATTCATATAGGATATTATAAATAGGGAAATTGTGAATAATACTGGATGAATAACACCAATTAATACTGGTCAAAATAAAATAAATGCCAGAAAACTGCAAATGGCAGTGTGTGAAATTAACTGCCTTAACTTGATTATACAATAAACAAGGAAATAAAGTTAGAAACAAGGAGACAACATTGTTTAGTTAATAATTTACTCTTTGCAGTAGGCTTTTCTCTTATTTCATGCTTAGGAGTTTTATACAGTTCCTTGTTTCACTGAAGTTAAATAAACACTTCTGATTTCCTTGTTTCTCTGAAGTTAAATAAACAGTTCTGATTTTACCTGTCCTTTTTGGCTGAAGATTTCTAAGAGAGTTAGAAGAAGTGCTGAACTTACTCTACTATTTTAAAGTGGGAACTGAGAACATTATCCTCAGTCTTTTGAAGCAAAAGATGTGTCCAGTTTAATTCTTCTGTGTGAGCCCATCAATTTTCCTAGCATCATTTATGTAAAGGACCATTTTTTTCTCTCATTACAAAGTCTTGGAACCCTTGCTAAGGATGATTTGATAGGAAACACATAGCTAAGCATTAAGAATTTAAATTAAATGTGATAATATTGCGTGTATAATATGTACCAATAAAATCAATTAAATAATTTAATTATTTAAGAAAAACAAAAAAATTTATTTGTAGTTCAGAATTTTGTTTATGTAGAGAATTGGTTAAACATTTAAAAGTCATAATGTGAGAAAAGGGTAGATCAGAAATGAAAAAGTTAAATGCTTTATTTAGCAGTTCTGATAAATGTTATTTCTGTAGAATTTTCAAAAATTTTATGATACAAAGACATAATCTAAATAAAGTAATATATTTCAGTTGAAATTATGTTAGTACTACAACATACAAGGCTATTTTAGTGAAAGTGTGAAATTTATCTTTAGGATTTGTTAACTACTCTAGTTACATTTTAACAGAAAGTTTTTGCTTTTGCTTTATAGTATGGATCACCTGTAATACCAAGATAGATGCAGAAACCTCATTATAGGTATGTTACAGTATCCACAGAAAGTCATCTTCCCTTTCAGCTATGGTAAGTGATGAAAGAAGCTCATGGTGATGAAGATGTCATGCATCAGGCTGTAGTTGCATTTTCCTCCAAATAAGCCATAAAGTTCCAATAAATAAGTAAGCAATTGTCCTCGGGAGGGAGCAAGTGGCTGTGATTAAAGATTTCAGAAGCCAGGTGTGTGTGGTGGCCCACGACTAATCGTAGCAGTAGAAGCACAATTTATATACATACATATATACATTACTAGGTTTACCTGACAGGTATATATGGAGCCATTACTAGATTTTCAAATCTCTAAAATGTCAATTGACTCACAGTTGTACATTTTATACTGTACAGTATTATATCTCAAGACCCATAAATAAGACACATTGATCAGATCAGGGTGGGTATCCTTGCCATCATCTTTGGCATTTGGGATTTCTTTGGGTTGGGAACATTCAAAATTTGCTCTAATAGCTATTCTGAAACACATAGCTAGTTGTTGTCACCCAGGCTTGCCTTGCTGTGCTGTGGAATGTTCGGAGTTAGTCCTTTCATGCAGGTGCACACTGTACCCATAGCCATCCTCTCGCATCTCCTCTGTCCTTCACCTTTAACATATATTCTAATCTTTTACTGTAATACCATTTGTTTAGCTTTCATTTATAATGGAGAGTATGGTGTGTTTGTCTTTCAGGGTTTGATTTATTTTACTTAACATAATGTCCTCCATATTCACCTGTGAGGTTTTTCATATGTGTTAAAAGTCATACATAATGAAAGCTGGATTTTAATTGTGCAGTACCATATAGCTAGCCATATGCCCATTGTTGTGCACTGGTTCTCCAGAATTTTTTATCTTGCAAGACCAAAACTCTGAGCCCATTGGAGAGTAATTCCCCCTTCCCTTAGTCTCTGCCAGCTACCAATCTCCTTTCTGCCTCTGAAAGTCAGATAGCTGTGTAAATGGACTGTAAAAGCTAAGTACCTGATCTTCCGGGGGCTGACTTATTTTGCTGAGCACAATGTCCTCGAGGTTAATTTGTGTCATAGAGCAGGATGACATTTTTCTTTGTCTAACAGCCTTCTGTTAAGTGAATGAATAGCAGTCTGTGCAGCATACACTCCTTTTCTTTATCCTTTCGCTAATTCATTAAATAAAGGGCATTTACCCTGTTTTCACTTCCTTTGAACAACACTACAATAAACACAGGGGCACACATATCCAGTTGAGATCTTCTTTGCATTGTTTTAGGTCAATATCCTGAAGCTGCATGGCTGAATCATATGGTAATTGTTTTGTAAATTTTTGAGAAACGTCCATACTGTTTTCTGACCTTCCCTACAATTGCACACAAGCTTTCCAACTATTCCACATCCTTGTCCAACCCTTATTTTCTGCTTTATATTTTTCAAAAATGGCCAACCTGACAGATATGAGGTAGTCTCTCAAACTGATTTTCATCTTCCTGACATTTACTGGGATTTAGGAACTTTTACCTTGGTGGTCATTTGTATGTTTTCTTTAAAGAAATGTGTAAAGTTTTAAGTCAAGTTATATATTTATTTTTTTACTGTTGAGCAAGTTTATACCCATTTTGCTTATTGATCTTTTATTAGGTAAATTATTTTCAAATATTTTCTTCCATTCCATAGATCATTCTCTCCATCTGTCAACTGTTTCCTCTGCTATGTACCTTCCTAGTTTGATAGAGTCTTACATATTTATATTTATGGGTTGTTTCCCTTGTGTTTTTAGTGTTATATTACATAAATCACTGTCAATATCAATGTTATGAAGCTTTCTCTTTGTCACTTCTAAGAATTTTATATTATCAGGTTTCATATTTAAGTCTTCAATTTTGTATTAATTTTTGGATATAGAAAAAGATATGTTCAGTTTCATTCTTTTGTGTGAGCCCATCGATTTTCCTACCATCATTTATTCAAGGGCCATTTTCTTTCTCTCATTACAAAGTCTTGGAACCCTTGCTAAGTTTGGTTTGATAGGATATTTTTGGGATTAGTAATGTGCTTCTTTGGTCTGTATGTCTAATACTAGACACATGCTATGTCTATTATGCTAGTATTATAGAGCTTTGACAGTTGTAGCTGTATAACAGTTCAAAATGAAAAGTGAAATCTCTAGCATTTTCTTTTCTGGTTTGATTGTTTTAGCTATTCAAGTTCTTTTGTGGTTCTATATGACTTTTAATATTTTTTGCTATTGAAAATTTGGTAGGAATTACCTTAACCATAGATTTCTCAGAGTAAGAAGAGTATTTTAACAATATTAATTTTTGTAATTTATGAACACAGGAATATTTTGTGCTTTATTCATACTTATTTTAATTATTTATTAGTATTTTGTAGATTTAGTGGACTTGTCTTTTACCTTCATTAAGATTATTCTTAGGTTTTTTTTTTTTGATGCTGATAAGTGGGTTTACTTTCTTAATCTCACTTTTAAACTGTTAGCTATTAATATAAAGAAACAAAATTAATTTTCATATATCCACTTTATCATGCAGCTTTACTTAATTTGCTTATTAATTCTAACAGAGTTTTGTGGTCTTTTTAAAGTTTTCTGCATATATGAATCAAACAGATCATTTTACTTTTGTCTCTAAATTGGATGTCTTACAATTCTTTTAAATATTTATTACAGAAAATAATTGTATTCATTTATGCAGATTTTAAGTTCTCCCATAAGAATCTTAAAATAGCGGTCTACTATTTAAACATAAATATACATCTCTTATTCTTCATTTCTCTCTTTATGTATTTATTAGTATTCTGCATTCTATTAGATTTTTAGATTATTCAATATTGATAAAATATGAGTAAACCTTTAGATGTTTGTAAGATAAAAACATCTGAAAGTTTAACTTCTTAAAATGTCATACTATTTCAAAAAATATCCATGTGACATTAAGATATTTTTGAGTCTCAAACTATTTAGTAATATGATAATCATTCTACTATTCCTTAAAGTATAAAAAGTAACAGCACTGTTTGTTCTAACTGTAGAAAGTCTTTGACCCACTTTTCTGATAAGATGCCACAGCAGCATAAAAGGGACTGGACATGGGGATGCACTACCGGCACAGTGGGAGAAGTGATGACTGAAGTTCAAAATAGTTATGTAGTTTCTTAAAAAGTTCAACCCAAGTGAAAATTGAATTTGTGATAAAATATATCAGGAAAAATACTTTCTCTGATTAGGTGGTTCTCTGGCAGTTGTAGTTTTTTTCTATGGTAATTGTTGTTAAGGGACATTATCACATCTTCCAAACTGTCAAACTATGGAAGATTCATATCTTTCTTGAATAGAGAGAGGTCTTATTCATCTCAAAAGGTAAATAAAATGTGCAGTTGAGGTGTTGACTAAGAGCAAGAAAGCAAAAAATACATAGAAGAGAAGTTACAAGTATCAAGTACATTACAGAATCACTACCTAAGGCAGTTTTCCAAATTTTGTTTCTTGAAGTATGGCCTTCTTCTTCCTCTTCTTCTTCTTCTTCTTCTTCTTCTTCTTCTTCTTCTTCTTCTTCTTCTTCCTCTTCTTCTTCTTCTTCTTCTTCTTCTTCTTCTTCTTCTTCTTCTTCTTCTTCTTCTTCTTCTTCTTCTTCCTTCTTCTTCTTCTTCTTCTTCCTTCTTCTTATTCTTTTTTTCTGAATTTCTCCTGCCTCTTTATTTTATTTAACTTTTTTCCATTAAGTTAATTGGTACATTTTAGGTATACATTGTGATCACATTCATTTTGGGGAATTTTCACCTATACATGATATATTTTGTTTCTTGTTTTTTCAACACTCATGAATATCAGACTCATTGAGAGAGGAGGTAGAGGAACAACTCTTCTCACAATACATTCGAAAAGTAAATACTTAAGAATCAGTCAAATGAGGGAAGTAAAAGACCTTTACTCTGAAAACTACAGCAGTCTCAAAAAAATAAAAAAAGATAACAAAGAAGATATCAGAAAATGGAAAGACATCCCTTGTCCTTGGTTAAGAAAAGCCCTTTTTATTTTATTCAAGGATGTTTAGGATTGTCTCTGAATTTAATTATAGCTTATTAAGATGTAAATATATCTGAATTTTAGAAGTAATTAATATTTTCAAAAGACAAGTAGCATAGCTATCTCACAACAAGAGATTCAATGATTGGTAGGAATTTTTGTCTCCCATTTTTAGGGAAAAGATGATATTGCCTGAAGGATAATTAGAAAGTAAATAATTAGTAAAGTAAAATCATGACTTAATCATGGTTGTGTTGAAGTTCTAATATGCTCAAAATTGTGCATTCATGGATGTTGAGTAACATGGTTTAGCAAGTTTTGTTTTATATGTTCTGACAACTTTTATTTTACTTAAGTCTATCCATTTCTCCTCTATATCATTTTTATTTATTTTCTTGCTTTCCTTGGGACTAAGTATATTAAAAATAATTATTACTCCATTTTTCTGACTGCTAGTTCATTAGTTACTTAACTTTACAGAGCTTTTAGTTATGTCCTAGAAAGTGAAACCTGTAACATTATTAACTGTAGTGTAAGAATACTTTTTTATCTCCTGCCAGACAGTGAAGATATTTAGAATATTTTAACACCATATAATTACACCTATTCTGATGCAGGATCTGTGACATTGTCATCAAATATTTCTCTCTATGGAAATTTTAAACCTCCCAGGACATTACTGCTGTTGTTACTCAGCAAGTGTCCACTTAGATTCCCCACATAATTAGCATATCTCTTTCTTTCCATCCATTTCTATATTGAACTCTACTGTGATCATAGGCCTTCTGTCAATAAAATATCATTATTATTATTTCTATGTTATCAATTTAAGGTGACAAATCTCACAGATTTTTCATTTCTTTTTTTCACTGGTTTGAAGACATCCTATATCTTTAGGTTCCTTTTTTGTTTTATCATTTTCTAAAATTTTGCATTGAAAATTTAGTTGTCATTCTGTTATTTCTTTGTAGATAATGCAGCATTCTTTTCTCTGGTGGTTATAAGATATGTTTCTTTCTTATTTCCAGTTTTTAATAGCTGTACTGTGATGGGAGAAGATATGCTTTCTTATTTTATATTCATTATTCATGGAGTTTATAGCACGTTTGAAGCTGTGGGTTTTATCATCTCTCATGAGTTTCAGAAAATTCTGTCAGAATAACCCACTATGACTTATTTTCCATCCTTTCTCTATGAGACTACAATTATAAAAAGTCAAATGTATTTGGAATGTCTCCAATGTTCATAATTTTTCTATACTTTTATTTATTACCTTCTTCTTAGGTTTGAACATGACCTATCTTTCAATTTACTAATCTATTTTCTGTGTAGTTATTTTTTCAGTTCTAAAAGTTTTAGTTTCCTTAATATTCTATTTATTTACATGAGTACATGTTTGGGGTATTTTTCCAAGTGTCTTGAGACAAAATATCAAGTTATAAATTCACCGTTCTGGGTACATATCTTCCTTAGTCTTATGACCTCAACTGTCTTTGACATAATGATTCTTTAATATTTTTATAAAGGATTTTAAAAACTACTTTCCTTAGATTTAGTGTTCTCAGCAGAAGATCTTTCAGAAAAAAAAAGCATATTCAAGCATTATAATCAATAGGAACGTTCAGTGTTCTAAATTAAATGTGCAACTGACAGTGGTCTCTGCTTTTTACTTACTGCCATATGTCAATAAAAGAAGCCACACTTAGTTTACTATAGAAAATTTAATAAAAGCCATAGTTCTAAGTTATGATGGAGTAATGCATTCCAATTTGAAGATAAATTTATTCTCAGAATAAAACTATGAATTTAGGACTTAGTTATGAGAACTGAGATAAGTGTATCTATTCCTGACAAATTAACTGATTTATTTTATGAGAATTTTCCAGTTCAAAACATGAAGACCACTGTGGAATTTGAAGGTGTGGTTGTTGATAAGGGTGAATAACAATTGATAGTCTGTCAGATCAGAGGGTGACTTTTCCAGCTCTTCTCAAAACTGAACTGCCTGTATTGTACCCTTTCTGCTCAATGGAGTAGTTCCTATTTGTAACTGAAGCTGAACTGTGATTGATATTTCCCTTAGGTAGTTTAAGTCCTCACAATGTCGTTGTTCACCGGTAGCTGATTATTAGCTTTACTTTCTACCGTCTGTCTTTCCTTTCTCTTTTCTCCTCCACCAACTCCATCAGCTGAATGACTCTTATTTTAGCTTCAGTATTCTTACAATAGTCTCTGAGTTGATCTCATATATCTGCTCTTTTCCATAATTTTTCTAGGCTTTTTTCTACTCAAGGCCTATCCTACTTTTAAAAAAGTATTTTTCTGGATTTTATTTAATCTGTATTATTTTCAGTCATTTCAATAGGTGTCGGACACAAAAGGAGGTAATCATTGCTACCATCTTGAATTGAAATACCAGTTTAATTTTTTCCATAAATAATCAGTTAGGATTCTATGGTTTTTAGGAGACAATTCAATTGAATTTCAAATAAGTGTTACTTTGTAATTTATTGTTTGATGAAACACAGTAGTTCTAGGTAAATAAACTTTCAATGATTGATTCTTGTAACCAGAAATTTCGAAGTAATAGTATTTATTTGGTATTGTGGTTTTTGTTGTTGTTGTTTTTCCAGGAGTAATAAAGAATAGTTTCAATATGGAGAATTAAATTAGTTCAATAATCTTTTATGAGATTTATAGACCAAAAATTCTATTTGTTTATTTCTGAACAGTGTAAACCAAAAATGAAAGTTTAAAATATTATTTAACATTAAAAATTTACACTTAGATATCAACCTTCCTCTCCTTTGTTTCATATTGCAGTGCTTATGTATTTCCTCTGTAAACTGTATATCACTCATTAAATAATGGCAATGACATTTTATTTTTAAAACAGTAACTGTTTTCCTTCAAAAGATGCAATCTAAGAGTTTCCTTCGGTTAGATAATTGGATTTTAGTTTCCACCTCTAGGCATGGGCAAGGGTTTGATACTTTTTTTTTGTCAATTTTATTTATTTATTTTTTTTTTTTAGAGAGAGAAAGTGCAGCTCCATGAAAAGAGATAACAAAAATACTAATGCAGTGCTGGTTTCGAGGAAGCATTTTCTTTTTGCAGAAATCAATGGGGAAAGGGAGTGATCTTATTTCTCACCTGAGGCAAATCACCATCCCAGAACAGAAGAGTTCTCATCACATGAAGTCATCCGAGACATAGACCTTTCAGCGGCAGCCACTCCAGGTTAGGCGCAGTACTTGATGTCGGGAGAAAGTAATTAAATTAATTCTGTTGAAAAGTGACAAGATGACTCTGCAATCGAGGGCTCCAGCCGCTCTCCCTTTACCCTCCACTGTCAGCTCTCAGCCTCCTCCTTAGCGTCTCGCTCACGCACTTCCTACATGGCAAGTCATAGCTGCTTCCTCTTGCTCTTCTTGCTTAAGCAGCAATATGAATATTTGACTTGCCCTATGATTGATGGATGCCGCACTAAGGAAATGTGATTGCTTTGACTATGCAGCCTTAAACGGATATTCCCCTTTGGAAACTCAACTTGCTTCATTTAGACCGAAATGTGCCAAGCAGATGCAGATGATCAACTCCCAGCATATGATACAAGCGGATATCTTTCGTGTTTATGTTCTGTTTTTAATGTAATAGCAAACTAACATCTGTTGTTCTGAGCATCACAGATCTGTTCTTTTCAATGTAAAGGTTTGCTGAGCATTGATATTTTGCTAAGAATAGAATGTGCATGACAATTAGACAGTACAATATTTTATGTCAGATTCAAATATTCTTTGGAAAGGTCATTGTGGTGTGTCTGTAAGACCTACTGAGCTCTGTGTGATGAGAGATGTAATCACAAGGTAAAATGATTGAAATTACGATGTTATGGAAGTGGATAAAGGGGTAGAAAAGAAAAGAGAGGTGATTAATATTTAAGGGATAATTCAGTATTGTCAATATTGTTCCACACATTTTTTGAGTCTGGTCTTTGTAGGGCATTTTTGTTTCATGTAACAAATGCTATTCCATCCTCTAAGAATTTGAACATCTTCTACATTATTTGGTATGCCATGAACCTTTATTTGCTCTCAATTTAGATCTTTAAATACAATAAATAATAGTATTATGAATATACTATCATCTTGAAACTATAGTATCACAGCAGTTCAAGATCTTTCTGTAATTAAATAAAGAAATATTAGAACAGACCAAAGAACAATCTAAAGGTTAAAAATCTCTGTCATATAACCAGTATCATTTTTTCAGAGTAAGTTGTGTCATGTGTACACACTGGTAAAAATAAATATAAATGACTATGTATGAAACACTTGCTTCTTAGAATTTCTGGTGGAAAATTTTCAGTTGTCTTTCATGTCCCTGAGTTTTGATGGCATTAATGTTGTTGCTGGACAAAGGACAGTGTGAAAAACTATGATTTGAGGTCATCAGGTTTAGAGAATCCAACTCATCAAGTTTCTTCTCCTTTAAAAAGAACTCAAGAATGAACAGAAAATGAATACAGATGGAGATAAAATGAAACGATACTATCACAATTACTCTTTAAAAATATTTTTAGTTTTATGAAACAGGATCTCATTTTGTGGTTCAGCCTAGTTCTGAACTCAGCCTCACACTCAGCAATCCTCCTGCCTCTGCCTTCCAAGTGCCGGGATTATAGGCCTGAGCCACCAGGCCTCTCATTGTGGTTTGTGGTATTGATTGCTGGTGGATGTGAGGCACTACACCCACCATTGTTATTTGTGGTTACCGACATTGAATCCAGGCCCTTGAGCTTGCAGGGCAGGCGCTGGAAACACTGAGCTAAATCCCCAGCCCTAATCACCATTACACTTGATTCCAATTTTTAATCCCAATTAAAGATTTTCAATTCTTAAAAGCCATTTGAAACAGAATATTATTTATAAGGACATGATAAATGGTATTATTTTTTCACAAGAAAATACTATTTCTCAAAATATTTTTAAAAATAAGATCTTTAATTAGTTATAATATCTGACATTGGATTTTGGCACTTGCCAAAAAATATTTTTAAAATCTCTAAGAACTAATATGTTTCCACACATGTACAAATACTCAGGAAAATGATAAATAATAAATTTAATGAAGAAACTAGAGAATTAATCTAACCAAGGAAATATTGAATATTTAATACTCTGATTCAATCAATAGAGTCAAGTAATTGTTTTGCTGTAGTGTGAGATAATAACAGAGGAAGACAGTAAAAAATACAGCATTTCCTCACAGAGATTCCGAAGCTACCAAGCATTGCTATGAGAATAATTGGAATTATCCAGACATGAAACTGCACCCAAAGACATTTGAAGTAGTGACTTATATTTCCTCCTACATTGGTCAGTAATGGTGTGAAATAGTAAAAATTGTTGAAATTAGGCCAGTATGCTATTTTGGGGATGCAAGTCATTGTCCAGAACTTACATGGCCATATCAAATTTATTCTTAGTGATACTTGGAAATATTGTGAAGTGCTTTACTCTGGCCTTGAACTTAATATTATTTATAATCATTTAGTCCCAACTCTGCTTTTATAAGTAACAAACTGAAGAGAAATGGAAAATTGAAAACTTTCCTTGAATATTGAAATATTATGTACTAGTTATATAATATTTATCAAAACTTAAGCTATTATGTACTCAGGAAAAGGATTTAAAGCACATTATGATAAAGGGGAATTCACTATTAATTTCCTTCAATGGTTCCTTCTTACAATTATTTTTTCATTACTCAGCTTATTGGAATTATTTTAAAACAATAGTACAGAGCTGTAACTATTTCATGAACTACAGAGTAGAAGACAAATAATTTTTATTTCTGAATTTTACTTCTATTAATTGTTGCCTGCATTGAAATCTAAAAGCACCGCAGAGTGTGAACCATTCATGGACTGGAAGCTTTTCACTTGGCCTCAGGTATGACACAGTACACATGTGGCTCATGAATTTGTAAATGGCCTGAGAACATTTCTCCAGGACAGTACTTATGTTGCTGGAACATGCTGTTTCCCCTCAGTAAGGAGAGCACATTGAATGCAACAAAGGGAAGGTTATATATAAGAATAACTCCACATGCTAAGTCATTGGTTTTTAGTTATCTTATGGCTTTCCAAACTGTTATTATTCTTAGGGGAAGATTATTTGTGATATATAATTACCTTGTGATACTGCACAAAAATTACTGATAAAATTTTGAATTGTTTTCCTTTGGTCATTTTTATGTCACTTTTGATTCCTGGCTGCTATGTTTTCACAGTGGAATATCTTCTAATTTAAAGTAGATTAGACATATTTTAAATGATCCAGCTGGACAAAATACTCTACTATCAAAATATTTCAACTGAAAGAGTCCTTTTGTATAGCTCATGAAAACACCATTCAGTTTACTGCATCTTTCTATCCCAGAAACTGTCAAAGACTCCTCCAAAATGAAATGTGCATCTCAGGACCTATTATCCACAGAGGGAATTACACATACATGGTGCAATGGAAATTAAGTTGAATAAATATTTAATTACACAGAAAGCTTGAGTTTAAGGAGGTGACAGTCTGTAATAGTAAATATAGTGCAGGACATGAAATTGGGCTGTAAGAGTAGAGATAATTGCTATATTTAATGTTTTTTCTCATGTATAATTATCTATAAAAATTGCAATAAATTCTATAATTTTGGAAGCCAGTACATTTTTATTATAAGAATAACACAAAAACTTCAAATTTAACATCAGAACTTTCCCTCCTTCAGTACATAGGGGCCATGAATTTGGCCCTCCATTGAGTTGCTTCTTATTCAGTCTCCATTATTGAGATAACATTCACATTGGTAGGGAAAGAAATTGAGAAATTGAGAAATTGAAAAATTGAGGCTGAGAATGAAAGAATGAAGGATCCAATCACTCTGCCTTTATATATGTTAGCACCGAGGAAGACACTGATGATGATGACAGTGCTGAAATATTTAACTGATATATATGTTGGGACCATGTCCCACCAAGAAATAATCTCTCAGGATGTGACATGATCTTAAGCTCCAACCAAGAGCTTTATTACCCAGCTGGGGGCCATCCCTCCATGCAGAGGAAGGTGCCAAGTTAGACCAAAGTGCAATATTTAAAGGCAGATTCTACTACCTCCCCAGCTGTTAGAGTTCAGGAGTGAGTCATTACAAAAGCCAATAGCAATGATTAGATCACTGGTTACTATAGAACAGTGCATTTTAAAAACATACAGTCTGTGGCTGTGCACAGTGGTTGGGTAGACAGTACCTAAGGTGACAAGATCCAGGTTCACAGGGAGGTTACAGGATACAAAGTGGAGTTTTCTAACAAATTGGCTGTTTTTATGTTAAGTCGAGTCTCATAATATATGTGTTACTTACTTTCCCAACTATCCCACTCTACATGTTATTTATTTTCTCATTATAATAACCCAATGGATCAGCATTATCATTATGTTCCACTTTATGGAAGAAAAAACAGAGGCTTAGAAATAGTCATTTTGCCAGAATTACAGGGGCATATCAAAATAGCCAATTTAAAATTTGAACTTTGACATTCAGTGTACATGGATATAGGCCAATCATTCCAAAAATATATTCTAAAGGTGTTAATAAATATTTTGAAAAATATATTAATAAAAGTGCTGTTTCAATAAGAATGGGGACATGAATTTAAATAAAACTCAGCAAGTTTATTTCTTGATTTTTTTATCATTTACTGGGAAAATCCTCAAGAGGATATATTGTGTAATATTTTAGACTGTTTACATATTTAATATTTTTTCATCAGCAACTTGCTTTGGGAAGCATTTCAGATGAAACTGGATTTACAAAGTAAATTTGTTAGAAGTTCATATGTTCAGAGTTATTTAACCATTGTAGAATATTAGATGTATAGTGGGATCTGTTTTCTTGACATCAAGAGATTTTTCCCATCTTGCAGAAGTCTTACACTAATGGCCTTAATCAGTCTTGTCTCTTGGTGTTCAATTTTCCCCCCAAAACCTCCTAGGTTTTGATGATACATTATAAAGGTTCACACTAACTATAATACTGTGATTAAAATTAACAATGAATAAAAGGTACAAGAGGAAGCCAAAGAGGGTGAGATGGACAAACATCTATGTCTTCTTCCCTTCTAAGTGGCATGGACATGTGTATTTATAGTACAACCAGTGTGTATGGGGCAGAGACATAGTTAAACATCAATACATGCCTTATATGTACATACATGTACAAAGGATTGATGATGGGGAGACTCACCTGAGACTTGGCATCCAGACATTTTACTGCACATCACTGCATGTATAATTGTACGATTGGTCTCTACTCAGATTCCAGCTTCCCAGAGAATAAACAAGCCTTTACCATAAGTTACTTTTGTAGCATAAATTATAGGATCAAATAAGTGTAGCATGGTGTAATGCCTCAGATACACAAAAACAATGATATGCCACAAATGGCAATATAGGTATAAATTTTACCATCAAAGAGAAGTATTGTACATAAGAGAGCTCAAGCTTACAAAAACACTCAGACATGACAACTATTTGAAGGTCTTAGAGTTCTTTTCCTAACAGTCAATCCTAATGACAGGCTTTTATGTGGAATAGGCAGAGTGTGTCAAATCCAAGGCTGTTGAATTATCCCTTTTCTTACACAATGCCTTTGCATATAAAGTTCTTTCTCATACAGACTCTGTCTTTAGCCTAGCAACTTTCTTTTTCTTTTTCTTTTTTTTTTTTTTTTAACCAGTAGGATACTGGCAACTGACATATCAGCAGTAGACTGGGGAGAGTTTTTGCTGGTTTACTGAAATGACCCTGCTCTGCACAGTAGCTCCATTTAGCCCACTTGAAATTGAAGAAGCACCTGGAGAGAAGGTTTGACAACTACATCTATCCTGGTCAAGCTTGGTCACCTAGTCAACTTACGTGAATTATTACCTATATTTCTTAGAAACCATAAAATTCTTGAGACGTTTGACATACACCGAAAAGTAACTGTTGGATCAGCTCCAGAAGGTGTGATTGATGGGTCAAGTCTGCTCCATCTTTGAAATAAGAAGAATACAATGAGAGCCTTAACTTCAGGGAAGAGCAATAATGTCATTTCAGGGGAGAAAAATAAGGATAAACTAACATACATGGAAATGCAAGTTACAAACTGGATAGTGGTATACTGTTTGTGGAAGATATAAATACTGATAATCACTAATGTTAAAGCTTGTAATTTCTAATAAGTGGCTGAAAAAATGGAGTAAAGTAAAATTCATACAATATGAAACAGGAAAATAAGATAAAAATGGCCAAATCTGAAACAAAAATCAGGAAAGAATCTCAAAATATATCCAACTGTATTAATATCTATGATGCAAGTAAATAAACTAAATGCTCCAGTTAAAAAAAAATAAACAAAAAGCAAAATCTACTATATACTGCTCAGTATAGAGATCTAAATATTAGAAATTATAAAAGATTAAAAATATGACTAAGCACAGGCCAGGGAGTTAGCTCAGTGGTTTCGGCGCCTGTCTTGCCAGCACAAGGACCCGGGTTCAATCCCCGGTAACCACATACCATACTAGGCGTGGAGACTCACCCCAGCAGCAACCAGTACCATGTACCATAGTGCCGGGCATGGTGGCTCACGCCTATAATCCCAGCACTTGGGAGGTAGAGGCAGGAGGATTGCTGTGATGTGAGTTTGAGGCTGAGCTCAGGGCCAGCCTGAACCACAAAGCGAGACCCTGTCTTAAAAAAAAAAACTAAAAAAAATATGTCTAAGCAAAAATATTTTAAGAGCTTATAGTTATATGAATATACTACAAAATATACTGTGAGGCTAAAGTATTGGGACAAATTTAAAACATGTTAATATAGTGACAAAAGATTTCATTTCCTGACCTCAGGCAGCACCATTAGACACCAGCTTCTGGGGCTGGGGCCTGCCTGCCTTCATGCTGACTGTGCCACAGATGCCCAGGGAAACTCTACATACAACAGGCACAGTCAAGTCCACCAGAACCTCAGGCGGTGCAATTAGGCATCCGTGCCAGGGGTTGGGGCTTGCTGGCCTCCAATACCCAGTGCTTTTCAACCAAGATGGTCTGACTGTTCTCTGTTTGAATACCTTCATGGTGTACCAGAATTAGGGTTGTTTAGGGCCCATTGCAGACTCAAGAAGAATAACCCAGGAAATACTGATATCTTAAGAGTTCTGAATACTAGGAAGAAGGGGATTTGTAATAAACATCACCAGAAAACAGGGCAGGTATAAAACCAAAAACAACAACAGTGAAAAAAAAAGTTCAGCGATGAGGAAAAATTCAAAGTCTCAGATGTGAAGATCTTTACCCCAAGGTAATATAAGGGAAAGGGAATGGACAAGTCTGAGGCTCAATCACCAGGACTCTTTGGGATGGTAACCAAAGCAGATCTATTAAAATGGAAATCAGAACTAATCTCTGAGATGAAAAAAGAAAGATATTGTACATAGCTAACAATATGATTAATAAAGCTAAAGAGGAAGTCAAAGAGTTGATAAAATTTGAGATAGCAAAAGCAATGAAACCTTTTAAATAGCTAAAAGTAGAGGTCCAGGTAAACAAGAAAAAAATGAAAGTTGCACGATGGAATAAATATGGCAGAAGACTGAATTATAGACCTAAAAGTCAGGGTCGCAGTCAATGAGCATGAAAGACATAATTTATGGAAAATAACAAGGGATAATGAGAAATCAATCCAACAACTCCTAGATGATTCAAAGAAGAATCATATAAGATTGACTGAAGTCACTGAGAAAGTAGGATATAATACAAAAGAAAAATAATTGTTCACAGAGATAATAGCAGAAAACTTCACAGGAAAAGGAAAAGAATTGGACCTACAAATATATGAAGCATATAGGACTATTCATGGCTGTGACATGAAAAAAATCTATACTTAGGCATATAATTATAAATGTTCCATATATCCAAAAAGTAATGAAATACAAAAGTAG
>PVIR01008573.1:0-56253 GCA_004026965.1 Petromus typicus
AATCAATGAATTGAAGAGTTGGTTCTTTGAAAGGATAAACAAAATTGATAGACCCTTAGCCATCCTTATTAAACAAAGGAAGGGAAAGGCTCATATCTATGCTATCAGGAATGAGAACAGAGAAATTACTACCAACCCAGAGGAAGTCCAGAAGATGATAATTCCTCTTAAGGATGAACCAGGGAAAACTATTGAGGGAATCAGTCTTTTTAATAACATCCTTCTCAAACTTTTGCATTAGGGCTTTGTTTTTTTTTTTGTTTTTTGTTTTTTTTTTTTTTTTTTTTACAGGGTCTTACTTTGTAGTTCAGGCTGGCCCTGAGCTCAGCCTCAAGCTCACATCACAGCAATCCTCCTGCCTCTGCCTCCAGAGTTCTGGGATTACAGGAGTGAGCCAGTATGCCTGGCACTGTGGTATGTAGTATTGGTTGCTGATGGGCATGAGTCTCCATGCCCAGTATCGTTGTATGTGGTTACCGGGGATTGAACCCGGCCCCATAGGACATTTTGATTTATTATAACATTGCACAGAGCTGCTGTTTCTCCTGCTGTTTGCTTCACCTCCCAATCACAGTCCTTGAGATTTTTGAAATGTACTGAATCAGTACCAAAAGAATTACTTTCAGAAATGTTGTCAGTTTTATGTTTTTTTTAAAAAAAGTAGAGTTTATTCTTCTAACATAGATTTGACCTAAACAGTTGTAACTGGGTCAATTTGTTTTACACATTATATCCTCTTACTTGTTTTCTAAAAGTTTACAATCAATCAATTTCTAAGGAGTGATAGCTTGCTAGCTAAGACTTTGAAGAAAAACACTGAGCTTTCCCATTATGTTCTAAATTTAAATTTATAATAATTTAAATATTTCAGTGTTCTTAGGAGTGTTGGATGAATTCATCCAGGAAAATGTCCTCAGTATGAATTTGAGAAGTTCACTGTGATTTTTACTCATTGTACATTGATTATATACAATATACTATTTGGTAATATTAGTGTGTTTTGCTCTTTGTTGCTTTCCTCTTGATTGGATTAATCATATTGTGGGTAAATAATACAATGTTCAAATGAAATTAGGAACAAAGAAAATAAAAAAAAATCTTGTGCAAGGATTTTTGTCCTTCTGTCTACTTTCCAAAATCCTTTATCTCTCTTTCTGTGTTACAGACCTGTGGAGGTTGGGTGGATAAGGACTATGCATACTATCTGTACATAATGACTTTTATATACTTAAGCTATTATGTAATTACACATCCAGAATATATTTGATTATTTTGTTTTTATTTTATTAATAGTACATGTTTATAACATGTAATGTTTAATTCTTTGTGTGAGGTTGGCACATGTACATAAGACATCTTAATTTTTTTCACTCCCTTCCCTTCCCCTTTCTCTACCTTATCTCTTGATCTTCTACTAATTTGAGAGAGATTATTTTCATAATTCATATTATCTGTCTTTTCTTTTGTCCTTTTTTATATTATGGGTTTCTCATATAAGAGAAACTGTGAGATATTAAAGGTTATGTATCTGATTTGTTTCACTAACCATTACAGTTTTAATGTGCATCCATTTTCTAGAAATGGCTCAAGTTTACCTTTATGGCAGAGTAGTACTGCTTTGTGTGTAAATTCTGCATTTTCTTTACCCATTCTTCTATTGATGAACATATAGCCTGTTTCTAAAACTTAGCTCTATGAATTGTGGTGCTATAAACATAGATGTGCACGTGTCATTGTAAGGTGCCTTAAGTTCTTTGGGTAACATACCTAGAAGGGGAATAGCTATGTCAAATTAAATATCAAGTTTTAGTTTTTTGAGTTGTATTCTTAATGGTTTCTATAGCAGTTGCACTAGTTTACATTTCTACCAGTAATGTAGAGGGGTTCCCATTCCCCACAGTCTCAGAAACATTTGTTATTATGTGATTTCATTCCAATGACCATACTTTCTAGGATAAGAGAACATCAAAACATTGCTCTGATTTGAATTTCTTTAGTGATCAGCAATGTTGAGCACTTCTTCATTTCTCGGCCCTTTGTATGTGTTCTTCCAAGAAGTGTCTACTCATTTCACTTGCTCATTTTTAAATTTTATTTTGAGGAGTATAAGTTTTATATATTTGAAATAGTAGTCCTTTAAAATATAGCAGACACCTTTTTTCCCCATTATGTAGGTTGTCTATTCATTCTGTTGGTTGGTTCTTTTGCTGTACAGAAACTTTTTAATTTGGCATGATCCTAATTGTTTATTCACAGAACTATTTCTGTGGAGCCAAGATTCTGTTGAAAAGTCTTTTCTGGTGCCTATGACTTCAAAAGTTTTATCTATTTGTTATTTGAAAGTTGGAGACTAACATTATTTATTTCAATTTGAGTTGGAAGACTTGAAAACCGGGATCCCCAAAGGCAGGAAAAGATTAAATGTAGTAGCGAAAGCAATCGAGCAGAGGATGAACTAACCTTCTCTTACCTTTGGGTTAAACTCAGTGGGCTGGAGGATATTGTGAATATTAAAATGGGTTACCTACTTTGTTTAATTCATAAATTCACATGATAAACTTTACCAAAAACACCACCTCAGCCCTCTGAAGGGTATTGAGTTCAAGACCCACACAGAGAACTGAGCAAGAGACTTTGTCTCAAAATAAAATAGTGCTTGAAATGCTCTTGGAAAGTAGCACCATGTGAAGACCCTAAATGAATCCCCAGTAATGTAAAATAAAAATAGAAACAGCTAAATATTAATGGCAGAAAGTTTTTTAAATTTACCAAAACTTTCTACGGAAAAGCCCAAACTATTATTTTTAATGATAAAAATGTTCAAGCCATCAAAGTCATATTGCTTGGAAATGAAAATAAAGATAAACACAACCAGAATGTAAAAAATAAACAAAAAATACGTATGAAAGCAATGATAGCTATGGACATGGACTTAGCCTGAGAAACAGTAGAAATTAGAATAGAACCAATGCCATTGCTAATGCTATATGAAAAGAATAAGGATCACCAAATTAGAATTCTCTATTCAGCGTGGAAGGCCTAAGGAGAGAGAGACAGAGATACTAAGCCTCTTAGAATTATTGGTTGAAGGCTCTGTTGCTCAGTATGGAAGTGGGCAGACCAAAGAGAGAACTGTGTGTTACGCAGACAGATGAAATCAAGTCTTGATACACTTGTTCCCAATCCCTGTGTACTGCACAGAAACTGAATTAGAATTAGTAAAACCAAAGCAGCACTGAAGAAAAGATTATTGAGCATTTCAACAGTGACCAATGTGAAATGGAAGTCATATACTTTGGATGAATCTTCCAATCAGTCCCTGTTGGGGTTATTAGTAGAGATGACTAATCTTTCTCCTTTGTTCCTATTTTAGCTTCTGGACAAAAAGAGTGAGGTTTGTGTGCAACTGGTAACTACTTTCCAATTTAATCTTATCTCTGAGTATTTGTAAATTATGTGAACTTTTTATCAATGATGTACAGACAATCATTTTCCTGGCTCTGATATATGTGAATTCCTTTGTGTAGTATTACCTGACTTTAGACAGTTAATAACTCTGCAACTCAGCTTCTAAAAAATGAAAATCTGAACTAGAATAACCTAATTCCCTTTTTCATGCATAATTCTTCTATTTTACCCAAAGCTTAGTAGTGATTTTAAAATTGGACTAGATCATCAGCTCATGTAATAGTTCCAAGATTTTATTTCATTATTTTAATATTTAACCTCATACTACACTGTCAATGTTCCAGAAAACTGCATGTGACTCTTTATAACTAATTAAAATATGGACATATTAAAATGAGAACAGCTGGCATGGTGCCTAAATCTCCACATTGTATGAACCCCACATAATATTAAGGAAGTAATACATAAGGATTCAAACACTGCCATATTTTGTGAGACACACACTTTTGTATTCTGGTGCAGAAATGCAAATTTACCGCTGGCCGTCTTTCCTACCCTCTATTTACAACTCACATTCTCCAGAGAATGGCAGACATCTTGCATAAAACCTGTTACCATTACTAGCTAATATCTTCCTGAGGTCATGGTTTTCTTTTTGTGCATACATTTATTAATCTATGAAAGTCTGTTTCTTGAGAAGAATGTCTAAAAGGGAGCACAGGGATGTGGATCAATAGGAACCATGCTTTAAAAAGAGACCAGTGGGAAACCACAGAAAATGTCAATATGAAAACCCTTATCAGCTATACACAACACTGTTTAAGGAGCAAGGTTTGCCTTGGGGTCTTCTAACACTGTTATTCATTAACTGCCAGGAAATGCTTGACCTAAGGGATATTACCATTCTTTCAAACTTGATATTTTTCTTTGCTTCTAAAAGCCTAAAATATCTCTATTTCACTGAATGCTTCCAATAAAATCCTCTTTTTTGCTACTATATATATTCTAGAGAGTGATAAATTGTGTCCAGCAGGAAGAATGAAATTTACTTTAAATGTTGTCTGAAGGTTACAATCTTATCAGAAGTCCATGAATTTGAAAAATGTTAACTATGCTGCATCTGACAGCTCTTGCACCATGTGGCACCCTTACATCCAGTGAGCTAGTGCTGTTCTTTCTGAGAGTGTTTCTAGGAAGAATCACTAAATGTAGTTTTATTTACAGAAAGCAAACACATCATTATTGTACCTTAGGAAGCTCAATATCCTCTTTGGTTCATAATTTATCAGCGTTAGGAAAGACCAAATGAGACTGAGGAGAACCTGAACTGATAAAAAGCACTCTTTAATTTTATTCCATTTTGGTTGTGTTTTGTGTACATGTGTTTGATTAAAAAAGAGTTATATTTCTCTTTAATACTACATATCACCCATATTTCATATTTGGCTCAATCAAATCCTTAAAGATAAATTTGGTGTTACAATATGTTGAAACTGTTCTCTAATGTGGATACATGGATACAGGATCATATGATATTTCATGTAAGAAGATTCAAAAGCAATCCCTGTAACTGGTAATAGTGTTCTGCATCATTCTGCCTTTTCATTCAACTCCAAAGCTTTGTTCATATAATTGCACGTTTGAACAGTGGTTTCAGAATGAACCATTAACAAATAAAAACACACATGCCCTCTAAATAGAGATGGCAAATGATGTTTTGTGGTAAAATTAATTCCAGGGTAAACACATTTTACATAGTACATGCTCTATTTTACAATGCTTCAGACATTGTTTTGTCAGGAAAGCAAAGCAAGACACTTTACACAACAATTAGTTTTCCTCAGTGCAACATCTATTATGCACATGTAATTACTGTACTTCCCTACTTTTCTTGGTGGCTATTTCAAAGTGTTCTCTGATATTGCTCATGTGACATCAAGCAGGTGAAAATTTGGGGGTTCTGGATGAATGGAAAACATGAATACTTAGTAACACAGAAAGAGAAGACAATAGATGTTTAAAAATATATTATAAGAACATATCAACTGGCATCATAGGTTCCATTTATAAATTTGAAGAATGGATGAGACAAGGCCTACGACTCCATTCTCCATGATGAGTACTATGGAACATTTCAGCACATGGGCAGCTGGTGAGGTGAGGTCATGGTGCACAGATGCAGTCCCAGCACCTGAGAGGCTGAGGGAGGAAGAAGTCAAGGGCTACCCAACAAGCTCGAGGTCATATGAGACACAGGCTCTAGAAAGAAGGGCAGGGTGGGAGGACTAAATATTCCTTAGTGCATAAATGTTTGCTATTATGATTTGAAGACAGGTAGACTTATTTTCTGTGTTTTGTTTTGTTTTAAGTGTTTATCTCTCAACATATTATCAAAGTAGGTAAATTATAAAAATTTAAATATTATTATTAGAGTTCTTCAGAGAAACATAGTAAAAATGCAGTATCTGCCTTTTTATGAAAAGGAATTTGTCAGCTATGTTTTCAGGATATAAATTGGGAGAGCACACAGTGGCCACATGTGGAAAAGAGGAAGGAAAGCTGGAAACAACCGCCTGCATGGGCAATAGTCCAGAGATCCACAGAACCTGGTCAAGAGGGTTAGAGGATACAGACTAATTGAGGCTGAACGCCTGGAAGCTGGGGGGTGGAGATGTTTGCTGTGAGCCTGTGTTAACCTCCAGAGACTGGAGACTAATATCAAAAGGTGATGGAGACTAATATCAAAGGTGACTAATATCTTGAGACTAATATCAAAAGATGATGACAGCAAAGGACATACATGTTCACTCAGGAAACCTGGAGTTCTTAGAACATGCCTATGTGTTCATACCACACACAAGTGGGATGGGTCTTTCTTCTTTATTTGCTGACCTACATATCATCCGCTGACATATGTCCCTCCAATCTCTTGGGCACCTCCCAAGCCAATCATGTTGATGCAGTCAACTTAAATGACACATCAGCAATAAGGTCTGTTCATTGAATACAATTGATCACTCCAATTCAGTTTCTCTTACATGCCAAGATAGTGGGTGACATAGGATAACCTGTCTACTACTTCTCAGGCAGAAGAAATGCATGTAAGTCAAGGGAAAAGTAAGGTAATTTAACACAATATTAAAGCTCGTATTTTGGAGAAATGGCAATATGAGTAAGTACAACTTGTAACTAGGAAGTAATTAGATGAAATAAATTTCTGAAAGCTATTATTCATTATATTTAGAGTGGAATGATCATTGGCAGTCTATGAGAGGGTTCACATTTAACTAACTTTTGGCAAATGGCACAGCTCATTGAAAACTGTCATTCAAAAACTACCCATAAAACTGTGGATTAAAACAAACCAAAGAAGATAATTACAATGTTGGTAGCAAGTGTCTTTTACTGGCTCTTGACAAATCAGATTTTCAAGCGCTGCTTTAAGTTGTAACAAAAACTTTTTTCCCCTACAAAATATTTTTTACTTGAATGAGTTTGAGAAGAGTAGCAGAAATAAGCACTATTAGTTTAGTAATCTTATGCAAATTGGAAAACCCATTCATTGTAGTACTCAAGCCTCCACAGCAGCAGGGCACTTTGCCATTGGAGGATGAGATCTTTACATTTTTCAATCTCAACACCCAAGAATGCCAAGATGTCTACATTCAGAAGCACAAGGGGTTAAAATAAATGTTGGTATTAAACTTGTTCAAAACTGTAATTCAGAAATGAAAGAATGGAATTTTCTTATCCATTCTTTCATTAGTTCAATATTTTGATTCAGTATTTTATATATTGTTCAAATGCTTTTTGAGCATTTTTATAAATCCCAGGTACTGACAATAAGGAGATAAAGACTTAGAGATTCTTAATGGGTAATGAGAGGATTTTTTTTAAAAACATCAAACCAAAATTCAAAGAAAGAGTGGTTGGTGTTTGGATACAGGTAAAGCATGCTGTAGTTTGTCCTGTAGATAAATCTTGTGATTTATTCTTTACTTGTGGTTTTTCTTGGGAGGAAATGTCCAGTAGGCAGAGCACGGACCCAAAATAAATGAGGGCATATCTTTTAGGACTCAGTTCATCCCCCTATTTTTTTTTACACTAATGTCTTCTAAGAATTTTTACTCCAAAGTGTTCCATTTTCTCTCTCCTCTGTGCATAATTTCTATCTGATCTCCTCATATTTTTCTAGATCATCTGTCAAGGATCATGTTCAAGATGTAATTAATAACACAAAAGCAGGTCTACATCTGTTTTTTTTCTTTCTTTGGCCGAAAAGGAAGAGAGTTTCTGCTGTATCACACACAGGCCAAATTCCTCTGTGACCAAGTGATTGATGGGTCGCTCTTTCTGGCTGACCGGCATAAGTCAGATGCCAGAAACAGCAGACTATTTGAAAAAGCACACCGAGAAAATGTCACTGTTTTAATTATGCCTGAAGTGATTCTTCTTCACATCCTGGCATTCTTCGCTTGCATGGGTAATGCAGCGCTCCACTGTGACTATAACGACTGTTCCACTCTCTGTGTGACAAAGATTGATATGTGCATACTCTTGGTTGCTTTGCTTGCATTCTACAAGTCTTGCTTTCAACTGACATTTGATTTTGCCAGGCCCTATCCTCAGAATGAATGTAGATACCTCCTCAAATGTCCAGCCAGACCACCAACCACATTGTCTTTAGCTGGGTCTCTTTTGGGTGCAGTGGCCAAGAACAGAAAAGCAATAAGCTAATATATGAGCAAAGTGATATTTTATTTAAAAATTCAGCTTCCTGACCATTTTGTTGGATGACAGATGTTGTAAGGTTGTCAAGGACAGACATAATTTATAAAATCATGTGAGCCAAGTAGTCATCATTGCCAGTTTGGTAGTGTATTCACAGGTATCTCTTAAGCTTCATAAGCTTCAGAGCAGCAGGCCCTGAATTTAGTCTACGGCCCTTTAGAGGGACTGACAAGAGAAATGGGCCATATACAAATATCTTGTTTTACAAGGGCAGGCAAAGCAGGGCAGCTGTAATCATCAGTATCTGCTACAAATCTTAATCTGCATTCAACAATGGCTAGAGCCGGAAAGTGGCTTATGTTATGTATTTCATAAGTTAGCTTGAGACTTGATTTGCTTCCTTTATGATACAGATTGGAATTTTGTGTCACTTTGATGTTCTTGGGCCTTTTTGGAAAATGCCGTGTATTTCAAAGGCTGACAACTAGCCTTTGTCACAATCTGTGGTTTTTGTTAACAAAGATACCAGAAAGATGAGACCAGGATAAGTTTTTAGGATGCAAACAAGAGCAGTGAGAAATCAAAGGCGTATGATCAAATCTTTCTCATGTAAATAGTATCACATTGTATAAGACAAACACAGTCATATCAAAGGTTTTTAGATTTTGCATTTCTCAAGGGATATCAATAGTTTTTGAGACAAGAGACATAAAGTCATAAATACTCTGATGTTATTTCAAGGATCACAATAAAAAATCTAAATGCACATAAAACTCTTTTATGGACTACATTGTCATAGAGTCTTATGTCAGGCAGGGTTTGCAGTCCTAAACAAGACTGATTTACAGGTCTCATTCCATTTTGAGCTCAGTCTGTCCAATGACTTTAAAACAGATGGTCACGGCCAGTACAGTTAAGGCAAATTTGCTCATGATATGACTGAATGCATACATAGTCTGGCATGAAGCACTCAGAGCCCAGAATGGTCTTCTCCAAGTTTGTATAAAATGGCTATTTTCACCCTCTTAAAATTGACCCTATTTTTAGTTTCCTATCACTTAAGTCTACTTTTTAATTAATTGACTACCTTTTTGCAACTAAGCTCTGTCTTTGATTAATGCAACAGCTAACATTAATGCATTGTTTCCTTTTTTATGTGGTCTGGAACTATATGATTTTCATATTGACATACTGAATATTTACAACTTTATGGAGCATCATTAGTACCTTTGTATTCCAGATGAGCAAATCGAGTCTTATAAACTTTAAACCATCTCAAGAACAAAAAGGCATTAGCAGCTTTGAGTTGCCATTTTGTCTTTCCATTCTATGCCCTGAAGAAGCTGGATACTTTGTACTCAAATCAAGATTATATTTTTTCAGACTCTCAGAAAAAGAAATATTTCAGTTTAAAGAAAAACTTGGAAGCTGAGTTTGGTGGTGCATGCCTGTAAACTCAGCATTCTGGTAGGTGAGATTAGGAGGATTGGAAGTTTAGCCCAGCCTGAGCAAATAGATGATTTAGTGAGATACTATCTCAAAATTAAAACAAATAAATGCATTAATTTTTGAAAAGGAGCTGCAGATATAGTTTGGTGCAAAGGCCCTATGTTCATCCCTCTGTACTCTAAAAAAGGAAGAAAATCGGAAAGGAAGGAAAAAAGAGAGAGGAGATTAAAATTTGAACATTGTTAATAATACTTAGAGGTGTAGAGTTTAAGAACACAAGTTGTAGAGACTGAACACCTAGACTTTAACCTCATCTAATCTTAGCCACAGAGCTCCATAATCTTGACCAAGTCTCTTTGCTCTTTTGAGGCTTGGGCTCCTCAGTAATTTAGTGAAGGTTACTAGAGGAGCACTTAATATTGAATACTGAAAATTAAAATTCTTAATTAATACATGGTCATTAACATTGTGCCTTCACTAGTATAAATTTTCAAAAACATTATTACACTAACCCCATCAATTACAAAGGTAAATAATATATGATCTTTTTTTTCAATAAAATAAAAATTCATATTATTTTACTTTTTTCTGTAATCTATTTTTAGTTGCTTGGATTGGAAAGTCACTTTATTCATCTTCCTTTCTTTCCTTCCTTGAAATTTAATAATGTTTTTGAGCAACTTGTTTCTAAAAAGTGAGACATCAGTTAAACATTACTGGATACTGGGTAGCTCTCATCTCCTTCTGAATTTGGAGTTCAGGTTCTTCTCATCGCGAACAAAGAACTAAAAAAATGAGTAAAAAGCAGTGATGAATTTTATTCAATAAAAGCAAAAAGGAAGAGAAGAGAAACTACAAGTAAACAAGTAAATAGAAAAAGATGATAACAATGAGATATAAAGATCTGAATTTAAAAAAAAAAAAAAAAGTATGCGGGCTGTCAGGGAAAGTTACCATGGAACCCGCTCCTGGAGTCTGCCTTTCTTTTAGATAGGCAAACTCTTTTTTTTTAATTTTTTAATCTTTATTGGTACATTACATATACACATCATGATTGCGCCCCATAATGGGCATTTGTACCAGTATAAGACACAACTTAATTCTCATTTTTTCCCATAGCCCTACCTACCCTACCACACCCCCATATACATAAAATTTGTTTCCTTACTTTTTTGTTACAATCTCAACATTTTCCCCCTTCTTCCTATTTTACATTGAACATTTTCTATTTCACAATATATAACATACAATTCTAGGACTCATTTACATCTTTATTTTCTCATATCAGAGAAAAGATGTGATATGTACCTATCTGTGCCCTATTTATTTCACTTATGAGGATATCCTCAAGGTATGTCCATTTAAGTAGAAATGATTCAAACTTATCATTTATGGCAGAGTAACACTCCATTGTGTGGAAGAACCACAGCTTTTTTATCCAGTCTCCAGTTGATGGACACTTGGGTTGTTTCCAAGATGTAGCAATCACAAATTGGGCTGCTATAAACATGGGTTCACATATGTCACTGTGATATGAGTCTTTTAATTCTTGTGTGTATATACCTAGCAGGGCAATGGCTTGGTCAAATGGGACCTCCAATGATAACTTTTTGAGGAATCTCCAAACTGATCTCCACAGGGGTTGTATGAGTTTACATTCTCACAAACAGTGGAGAAGGGTTCCTTCTTCTCTGCAGCCTCGCCAACATTTGCTGTTGGCTGATTCTGAAATGGCAGCCATTCTATGTGGAGTGAGATGAAATCTCAATGTTGTTTTCATCTTCATCTATTGAATGGCTAATGATGTTGCGCACTTCTTCATATGCTTCTATAAACAGACACTCTAAAGCTACTGCAAAACAGGTTAAGTAAAACTCCCAAAGACATTGGCTTAGGGAAAGACTTCATGAACAAAACTTCTATAGCACAGGAACTGGCTGAGGAAATCAACAAATGGTACCTCATTCTTTTAAAAAGCTTCTGCACAGCAAAGGAAACCACCAACAGTGCAAATAGGCAACCAAAAATGTGGGAAAAAATCTTTACCAGCTGTTCTTCAGATAAAGCACTACTATCTAGAATATATAAAGAGCTCAAAAAAATCAGCCCACCCAAATTTAATGACCCAATTCAAAAATGGGCTTCTGAAACGAACAGATTTTTTCAGAGGAAGAAGTAAGAGCAGCTAGATAGGCAAACTCTGTGTGGGTCCTGAGAGGTGATCCTGAGGTCCCACACCTCAGGCTGACATCAGGTCTAGTCAACCCCATTGAAAACCTACACAAATTGTCTGGAAAATTCCTTATGCAGGGTTTGGGGAACTATTCTGCCCGTGTGTCCAGGATCGTGGGCATAACAGTTCAGCCTACTCCTCCAGCCAGCTTTTTCCACTCCCCTATCTCCTATCTCAGTAAGGCACAGATACTACAAATAATAAATTCTTACCTTGCTATCATTCTTTAAAAAATGAGTTGCCTTTTTGCTTCTTATCTAGCAGTCTATTAGTATGGCCTAATAAGATAATCAAATAGGATTAATTTAGAACAATAAAAATTTCTAATCAAAGATTTTGTATAATTTTCATCTCTAAGCATATTGCCTATTGAATGGGCTCAGAAACTAACAAAATTATCTGTATATTTTTCTCATTAATATTTTAATGCATGTTTTCTTGTGTCAATACATTTTGCTTAATGTTCATTATCTGTTATCAAATACTAGATTTGCTACCAGCAAACCAAGAAGATTTAAACATAGTACCCAAGAGATAGAAGGGAAAGGGATGGAAAAACAACTGAGATATGTTCTTTATGTGTAGAAGTTCCCTAATGAGTATAATCACTATGTTCTGCAAACACATAGTAATAAAATTCTAAATTAAAGGTCATGGGGACAAAAAATACATGCTTGAAGATTATAGTGATAGAGACACTTCACATGTATTAAGTGTTAGAGTATAACTGGCTATATTCATTTAATTCTTTCAACTACTCCTCAAGGTGCTATCATATTATCCTTATTTTACAGTAGAGAAAAGCAATGCACAGAGAAGCTAGAAAACTCGCAGGGAGGTCATAAAATAAGTGGCAGAACTGAAATTTGAATGCTTGCAATTTCTCTTTTTCTAGTTGGCCTTCTCCTATAAAGCTGTGATGTGACTGTTTCACCATCGAACAATGAAATGAAAAACAAAATTAAAAATAACGGTGAAAAGAACTGTGGGATCATTGATTATTATTTCTGTTCTTTTACTGCTGCTGAAGGTGAAAATCATCATTATGGACATGTGACCACCACTACTCTTCATTTCCAAAACTTTTTCTTATCCTGAATAATCTAGGTTTTCATTTTGTTCTCCTTGCTGAAGATTAAACTGAAAGGTCAAGGACTCTCTGCCTGCAGGGTTAAAGCCTTACTACTTAGCTGCATCCGTAGCCGCACAACTGCTTTTTTAAAATCAAGAGTATAGTTTTAGAATTCATTAAGTTTTCCACGTGCATTACTGCTTGATATTGGCAATAACATTTTTCACCACCACACTTCATATTATAACCTATTCTTTATACATTAGACTGATACTTTGAAAAGATCTAGAGTTAGACTATGAACATCTCATTGTGCTCAAGAGAAAGATTAAAACATAAAGCAACTCTTTTTCTAGTTTTATTTTCCACTATCTCCTTTTGACTATGTGCTTTCATTGTTCAATGGAAAAGTTCTTCAATTTTTCAAATGAGCTTTGCTTGCCATCAGCATACTTGTGAGCCTTGCACATACCATGTCCTCTCTCTTGCTTCACATTGCCCTTTATGGCTAAATCACATCTGTCCTCGATAGAAGAGAACAGATACCCAGCCTGAGATATGCCTTCTTATTACATGCTCCCAAGCCACTGGGTCAATATGAATGTGTATCATTCAGTGACTTTACAACCAGTCTATCCATACTGACTTTTTCCATCAGATCAAAATCTTGTAGGTGACAGTGTCCAGCACATTTCTGAAATTTAATACATATTCGTTGGATGTGTGAATATTTTAAAGATTCATTAAACATTCTTTCACATTTCTGACAGTGTCTAGATACCAATAATATGGAAAGGAGCCAACATACAGTAATTACTCCCTCAGAGATGCTAGTCTAGTGACATGAGATTGACAACAAAATCAAGTTCATGTTAACTGATAATGTTAAAAAATTAAAGCAGAGGAGGAGAATGATTCACATGATATTTTAAATTGTTTTAAGGACTAAAGGTAATATACTTGAAAGTATCCAAAATATATCAACAAAGCAAACATTCAATAAGTCTATAATTTTCCTCTCATTAAAATGCTGCCTTTTTTCATAAGGTATCTTTGAAATTCAACTGGTGCATGGAGAATCTGAGAAACTCAGAAACACCTAAATGTTAAGTACTAGCCATGTCATCATTGGCAATATACTAATAAATTCTGAATGTATTACATGTGTATTTGCTGGTAAGATTGCTCTTGAAAACTAAAGGAACAAAGAAAGGGTGTATAAGATATATAAGGTTCCTTTTATGTAGTGAATGAAGTCTCAACAAAGACATACTATTTTCTTGACCTTTACATAACCTTCAAGTAAAATGGAAAATTGAAACTCTTAATCATTACTTGGACGAAAGTCATATAAGCAAGCATTATTTATGGTGTTAATTTCCTAGGAGATACATTATAATGGGATAATTTACCCCGTGAAGGAAAAGATGTAGTCATCTAAAAACCATGACCACTTTTCAGGCTGTAGAAATGGATGGTGTCCAGTACTACAAATATAATTTTTCCTCATATAATCCAGTTCCATTTTGACTAGATGTCAGATAAAGGAAGCTAGGCAAGCAGAATGTCTTCTCTGATAAAACCACATTATTATTATAGACTTATCACCAATGCTCTTCACTCTATAATCTTTGCCAATGTCAGCTATTCTAGGTCCTGAATACTCATGAGATGTTAGATTCCATTTAAAGACAGTATTATCTTGCTTCCCTTTTTATCAGCATAATGTAGAAATTGAAAGGGGTATTCTATTTTGATATCTATCATATCAATGGCCATGGGAAAATCAAGTATAATGACATACTGATTTATTTAACTTAGTATATTCAGTTCAAAAAGTCAGAGAAAATAGATCAAAGCAAGATAGGTATGTCTAAGTTAAAGAAACTGCTATGATTGTCTCATAGAAACTCACTGGGAAGTGTATAACAGAATCCTTGATGGAGGCAGAAAGAACTACTTAAATGAGCTTTTTCAACAAAAAATAATTTCTTTTCTCTTTCCTTTGTTAAAAGGAAATGTCTAACAGAGATGCTCTAAAGACACCAACAATAATAAAGAATAAAGCTAACAAATAATAAACTGTTGAATGTGCTAACACTAAAATCAGTGTGAGGGACAGCATAGTACATAAGCCCACCGAACATGAGGATATTGAATTCTGAGTGAGAAGCAGGTAGAGGGGGAGCAGGCAACAGGAGAAAGGGAATGTTAGGACCCCAAATGTGCTCTGTCAATTAAGGAATTGGCCTTCTGTTGATATTTTGTTGAGTTTAACACAGAAGTTTTAGATGTGATATGTGCCTTTTCTTGAAGTCTAGTTTTTTGGCCTTGACCATGAAATCTGTTTCCATCCTCATAGTCCTCGTTTTCACTTTGATTATGATTTCTTTTGTTTTGCAGTCTGTTTAATTTTTGCTTGGTTTGCTTCCCTGATTCCACCACTTCCCCATATTCCCTCATTTGTGAGTTGTTGAATTTTCTCCTTCAGGGCTTTGTATGTGTCTGATCTCCTGCTTATGAAGTCAGCTATTTCCTGAATGAGCGACGCACTGCTAACATCAGGAAAAATCTAAAGCAAGGTTGAGGCCTGGTGTGCTAATGCTCAGTCCATGCTGGACACCTGGACTGAAAAGTCATCTGCGAAACTCAGATAGGCCATGTTACATAGGTGTGGGAGACACTTCTGCCAACATGTGTATAAAATCAGATAACAATACATGAGTGTCTTTACCTTGACATTTTCCAGGATGTGTCCTCTTTGGGAACATACATAGTATAGAATTGAAGGAAAGAAGAAAGAAGCTGTAAATAACTTTCAACTTTTACAAATTTTTTTTACAGTACTAAGTAATTGCTATAAACAGATTAAACAAGATTAAAAGGATTTTATTGATCCACATAGATTTATATTTAGGGAACATAAAATGCAAAATTATTTTCTTAGAGTAACTCCCAGGTGAAATAACTTACTGAACAAGGGTGTGAAAATACAATTTGAAAAGATCCTTGCAGTGTGACAGGACTGAGTATGTATATCATGATTTTACATTATCCTATCACTTGTGAGTCTAGACAAAGATTGCTAGTGGGACAGTGTCTGACATGTATTTTATGTACTTAAAAAGCCATAGTAAAATTTTACTCAGTAAATTTTTACATTTCCACTCTGTGATGAGGCAGCTGAGTTGTCTCTTTGGATGCTTTCATTAGCTACACATTCTTTTCATTTATTTTATGAATCTTTCCACAATACATACACCCATTTCTGGATCAAAGCACTCATTTTGAAAAGCAAATACAACTCTAGATTTTCAGTAGCATTGTCTCCAATAATCTGGTCTGTTAGGATAGTGGTTATGAATCTTAAGGGACATTAGTTTCACAAATGAAGAACTTACATTTATATCAGTTTTCTTAAATTACATATAAGAGCATAATGCTTATTTATCTAACCATTTGAGAAATACATGTTACAGGAAAGGGAAGTTGCCTGAGACCCCTACAGTGGCCCTGACCTCCTGTATGCCAGTCTGATATCCACAAGATAGGAAAGGAAGAATTAAAAGAAACACACAGAAGAGACAGAAAACCAGAGTTTTGGGCTGATCTAAACTGTTCTTTCAGGACATTCAGTGTTTATTTGTTACAAGCATGGCAAGAGGGGAAGTTGGCATGGCCTCGGGACACCTGATGATAACAAGTATCAAGCAAACATGACTGTAGAACCAGAGCACAAGCATATCTTTGTTGAAAAGAACAGTTAAGTCAGAGGGGAGGAATTTAGGTAGTTGATATTGGCTGGAGTGAACTTAGCTCCCTGGACTACTTCCAATGTAACACAGCCTAATAATGGAGAGGCAAGAAGCTTGTGCCACTATAACCAGGGGAAAGATGTCTGCTATCAAGTGTAACATTTCTACATCAGTTATGTCACTTTATGGAAAGCCAGATATGGCTTTATTCAACCATTATTACTAGTTGAATTAGGACAATAGGGTTTCACACCTTAAAGTGTTATTCTTAGAATTGCATGTGTTCTTGCCTATAGTGGCCCTAGGAGGAGGGTTAATAGTATTCTCCAATTAGTTCGACTACAACTATGGAATGTCCAGCAGAAAAGATGGGAACAATTGCTTACAGCCTTGTCTTTAGCAGTCCATGAGAGCTATCTAAAACAACAACACAAAGGAGGAAAAGTGAGCACATGTGTCTGTTGGGAGTAGTTTGTGCAAGACAAAATTTGAGTAACAGGAAATTTGCGCTTTGCTAAAGTCAATTTAGTGAAATGTGTTTAACTATGTACACCAAATCTCATGGAAATTCAGAAGTCGAATGGAACATACAAGACTCAGGGAGGCAGCTGTGACTACAACAAGTCATGAATGACCAAGCAACCAGATGATTAAATAAGCTAAGCAGTGAATTCAGAATCCTGGTCTTCAAGTTAGAAACATGCTCTGTTTTTATCCCGTATACCTCTCTCTGCAATAAGATTTGTTTGTCTTCTTGACTGCTTTCTTGTGTGGCTTTAGACTAATGCAATGATTTTATGACATGAAACATTTTATACAAATTTTTGACATGATTCCCAGTGACAGTACATTCACATTCTATAATTTAATAACTATTCTGCATTAATTTAATTCAAACTTGAATCTATTTGTGATCAAAACAACAGTAACATTTCCAGAAGATGCAGCTTAGATTCTCAAGGCACATTCTTCTTAATGACAAATTTCAAGGCACATTATTTTGCCCATTTCTGTAGCAGTCTTGTCCTAGTTTCTTATTCACTTACTGAAGTATAAGGGATGACAAGTTTCCTTTGACAAGCTTTTAATTAGTTTCCATATGTGATACTTTTATACCATGTGGTCCTGAAAATTTCTTTTTATATAAAAAAGCCACTTAAACTCTTTTAATTATTTACCTGCATCACTTCTGATATTCCCCAAACAGATGGCTTTGACACCTTTTTTTTTTTTTTTTGCTTATTTGTGCTTCTGATTTTTTTCCTTATTGCTCTCATTCCAGAAATTCAGAAAAGAAAGCTTACTTTCTGAGCATTTGTATTAAAGAAAAAGTAAAAGATTGAGTGTAGGTCAGCTGAAGGATTTTTCTGCAGTTAAATTCAATTACAGGCAGTGACTGAATGACTTTAAAATTGCCTTTCCAAAGAGGGAAAGGATGGGATGCTATCTTCTGACTTCTCACAGGGCAATGCTTGTTGGGATTTTTTCAAACTACACACAATTTTGATGTTTCCTTTCCCCTTTGGTGGTGGGAGCTGGTTGATAGAGAAGAAAGTTACTGTTTAGTCTGTGCTCTATTTAGTTTCTGCAGCTGCAGTCAGCTACAGTCAGGGTAAATCATTTTGTACCAGCAGAAGGGGCATTTGTCTGACAGCAGTGATTTCTTTTCAACCACATATTGGTCCAGTTATTTAAACATGGCAGATAATTGCATGTTTACATCATTTGTATTAATTTTTGTAAGATAATAGAACAGGAAACATAAAAATGATAACTATCCAATTTATTCAATGCACAAATCAACCAGTTAAAAGGACACCTGCCCAAGTGGTGCTTAGGATAATCAGTATGGAGATAAATGTGCTGCCCAAGTGACGCTCGGAGTAAGTGGTTTGCTGGTTGACATTGGTGAGTTTTTCCCATTTTTGCCAGTGAGAGCGCTAGCTGTGCTACCCTTGGGTGTCGAAAGAGATACTGACCTTCTTTCTCTGCTTGGTGCTTGGTCCCAAGTTTCAGTCAATGTGCTCGAGAGAAACAAGTTTAATGCAAGATGTACAAATATGCTAGAATTTACAAAATTGACTTGCACTGGCAACCTACAGAATGAAGTGTGAAAGAGTACAAAAAGATCGTCTATGTCCTGGAGATCCGAAAGACACACTCAAAGGCCTGGGGCTCAACTTAGTGTCTCGTGGGAGTTCACAAAAGGCCTTGTTAGGAATAAATGGTTTTAAGATGTTACACAAATACTGCGTTTCCTTAAGCAAATAATAGTAATAGCACACACCCTCTCTTGCACGCTCACACACACACACACACACACACATGCACACACGCATGCACACACATTTAAAGCATGGTTTTTGAACTCCAATAGCCAATTTCTAAAGTCAGCAGAGTGGAGAAATGTGAAGCATGTTGTCCAGCAGATTTAAGGCATCCACTTCAGGAAAGCTGGTAAGTTAGCAGTCTGTCACCTGGCTAGCAGTCTGGGAGAGAGATATATGAGATTTAATGGAGATGCTTTCACATCAATCCTGAGGGAATTGAATGGGGAGAAAAAACAGTCAACCAGTTGTCACAAAGATCTCTACTAACCTTGTGCAGAGCTCTGGATATGAGATTAGCTCTCAGAGTTCTGGATCGGGTTGGAGTCCATCTTGCTACCAAGCCTCATGTTCCTTCTGTAGCTCAGAGTGGGGACTCCTCAGAGGGCACTTGGCTGTTAGCTGTCCTGGCAGCTGAGAATAAGTGAGCGCTTCAGTCCTGAAGGTGGTGTGGCGGTGTGAGCGACATTATAGGATGAAGCCTGACAGGTTGCACACAGGCCATATTTTCTCTACGAAGACTCTCAGTGTTGTGTGTGAGATGAAGTTCCATCAAACAGATCATCACTGTCATACACTTAATTAATTATCTTGTTTCAAATATTTTATCATTTTATCATAATAAACATTTCATTTGGTGCTTTTCTATTGGTATTCCTTTGACATATTTTCCTTAGATATATATCACTAGATATGCTTTAGAGATAAGTATAGTGTTGTGATAAACAAAAGAATCTATTCCATTTCTGAAAATTTTCTGCTGCATGATTGTATAGCTGTATTCATTCAAGTTCATTCGTGTCCTTAATTGAACCGGAATTAATTTTCTTCCTAAATTCCTAAAATGAAATCACTAATAACTTATTAGTCAAAATATTATGTTAACCCAGCACATGCTTGCATTAGCCTTCTCTAGGGAGATACTTTATCCAGTGAATTACAGGTTACTAATGTGGTCTGGTCGGTAATACTGCATTGTTCACTGGCCAGTGAATTTCAATAGTTGAACATACAAGGCAGGAATCATAGGAAAAAAGATCACGCAATTACCACTGCAGGATACTCCACACCTGGTTGTGAAAAATAATTATGAAACTGGTGATTGTCTTGGGCCTGTCACTGTCAGACTATAGTCTGTTCCTTTCTGGCAGCACGTTCTGAAATACATGTGACACAATTGTATATAGAGACAGACTAAGGAGGGCAAAGGGTCTATCTTGCTGTCAGATATGTCAACTGATGTCCCGAGGGCCCACAATAAAGAAGTGCTTTCACTGTTGTTCATCAAGAGAGAAAGAAATCTATACCAACATCTGTGCTACGTCTATATCAATATCTTTTAGGCATATGGCAGATGTCTTCATTCAGTGTTCCTTACACTCTAGTCACTTTTATGTTTATTAATTTTTATAGCAATGTTTTAAAATGAGAATTAATGCTGTCAGAATTCAATAGAACATGTGACAGAAATGGCAGACCTAGCATTGAATTATGGGGCAGTCACTTTCCAACTCTTCATTCAAAGGTTTTCAATACAGTCTGGGCAGAAGAAAAGTGTTTAGAGCTTAAAGGAGATTACAGACTGTATCACATGCCTGAGAACTCAGGGTCAACTGTCTAAGGTAGGATTTCACAAATATCTGCTTTAAAAGGTATGAAAGAGAATGTGGCACAAACCTGCAAATGAGAACTACTGCCCATAGTCATTCCACCCTACTTCTGTATTTTTTATTTCAGAAATTAAAGTTTCCAGTTTGCTTACTATTGAGAGTCCTGTCAAACAGGAACTCTGTTCATGAAGGTTATATATCAAGGAGGTCTGGCCAAAGTACTTCCAGCTTCTGTTTGTTTTAATACCATGGCCATCTGCTATACTCATAAACTTTTCAAAATATTTTATGAGTTATGAAGAGTGTATTGTACATGTTCGTATCACAGATAAATAGGGCCTAGTGGTAACACAGGGAAACTGCCACATTAAAGATGCTACTAAGTACATTTCAGTAGAAATCTTATTTACTTTGTCTATAGGATGTTTTCCTTTTTGTAAATGTTTTTATCTTCACTTATTTCTGTTAAGAAAAATATACCTGAATTTATACAAAGGTCCACCAAAATTACTTTGTTTTAGTAGCATGTGAATAGAATCAGGCATGAGTTGGGATGTTTCTGTGAGTGGAGATTTTCAGTGTGGACCAAGATAAAAGAACCAACGATGGATATACCCCAAACCAGGCACATTAAATTGTCCTAAATAAAATACCTAATATATACTAGACATGATGACAGAAATTTTGTCCTCATTTAGTTTTTAAGACAACTTAGGGTGTAGAAAAGCAGCTTTTCTTTTCATTATACAGATAAAAAAGCAGAGGGTGAGGCCAGCTGCAGAAAACCAGACAGCATATAAGCTGGAACCAAATTAAAAGTAGGTCAATCTCAGCCAGCAGCAATTTCCTCTTGTTCTTTATTTGTATGTTTCATTTTGTAGGAGAATAAAATTTACTTTCTTATTATTTCAGTGGGTAAAATTTATTTATCAAGGAGCAGAGCTGAGAAACAGTTAGAAAGCTGCATTATGAAGTAGGGAATCAGATACTTACATTTTTCATAAAATGGATTCATAGGATGAAAATGTAAAATCACACTCTTGGAATCAAAGCATGGGTTCAAGAGCTTCTACTGGGCTCTCTCCTCTATTATCACTATTCATCTTCCACATATGAAAAATGGGAAAATATGGAAATTTAGACCTTAATATTGTTGAAAAGCATTTAATGCAAAAATATCCACTAAAAGCATTAGCATTGTGCTTCTCTCTTAGCAGGTGGTTCATGAAGCAGTTATTGGTATCATTAATAAGAATCTTCTTGATTGATCAGGATACTCTACTCCCGCTTACCTCTCTATGCTTGCTTTAGGCAAGTAGGGTAAGGACTGTATGTTTTGAAAACTAAAAGTTTGCATAAATAGATGTAACATTATTATAATATCTAACCCTTTGCATAATAATGCAAAATTCTATGAGCAATTTTTAATACCACAGCCCCAAATTTAAGAAACTTAATTGTGTTTTCTGGATCCAGTGATATAATACTTGGGAAGAGTTGTGCTTCAAAGATTGTCGGAGGCATAAGGGATAAGTGCTGTGGGTAAATACATATGAAAAGGGATTAATGACCTTGAATTTAATGATCCCCCATCACACTCAGCTGAGGAATCTTGGAAAAGGCAAATTCAAATGCCTCTTACCCATGCCGAAAGATATGAGAGATGTTGTGGTTAGACCCTTCTCATGTTTAACAAAACAGGAATAGTAAGCCAGGCATAGTGGTATATGCCTGTAATCCCAGTACTTGGGCTGAGGAAAGAGGATTTCTGCACATTCAAGGTCAACCTGAGCAATGTAGTGAGCCAGCCTGAACTACACAAGAGCATGTCTGAAAAAGAAAAAAAGAAGAAAAGAAATAAAAGGTACGTACCAATTCCCATTAATCACAGGAAACCCCCAAATAGCAAAATATGTTTTTATATGTTTGTGTCACTGTCATAAATAGTACTACTTTAGAGATTCAACAAACTGAAGCAACTAATGAGGTTTGGTATCAATAGCCATTTCTGAGCAAATGATGTGCCATATGAAAAGTCGGGGAAATTCTTGACAGAATTTCATTTACGTACCTACCTTTGTAAAGCATAGTTTTACAAATAAAGGATTATAAACATACACACAGGTGGCTAATGTAGTATATGCAATGGTAGACATTACCACTTCCATAATAAAGTTTCTGTGATAATTTATGGGTTTACATTTTCTCCCCATGTGGTAGATTTCTTTCCAATGATAACTGTACAAATGTGAGGAGGGTTCAGATAGACATGGTACATATATCACATATCTTAGGTCACAAAGGTTGTGTAGAAAAACTGTATGAAAATTTGACTCTAGGAAATAACAAATGAATGAGATAATAAATGTGATAGCAGAAATTAATGCTAAAAGCAATAAAGGAAAGAACTGACAAATGAAGAATCCATCAAAACTCAGGGAAGCAGAGATGGGAGTGATCAAGATGACAGTCTGTTGAGGCCAGACCATGCATGTGTATAGTCCATTAACATATGCAAATGTTACTGTGATTGCAACCTGGATATTGGTACATCTAGAGAAAAATTCTCAGAAAACAAATACTGCTCAGAGGCCAGTGATTCCAGGACGTGCTCAATTCTTTTTTGCCTCTCTTTTCGCATCTGTCAAGTGGAGCTCTGGATTTCTGACTAGAGGACTGTCTAAGATCTTAAACTAATTAACGAGCATAAAGCCCTTTTTACCTTACAGACTCCGGTGAAATTTTTAGCTGAGTTATTTATGAGAGGAATAAAAATCACAAAGAAAAATAGGCAAGGTAACAGAAGATAAAATGAAAGGCATGGGAAAAGATAATGAAATTAGACTACTTTAAAATATTGCATTAACAGTAATAAATGTTTTTACTATGAACATTTGGGTTGAATCATATGAAAGTGAGACTTTGTGGGTGAAAAATTGACAACTTGTGATGCTTCTCATTGAAATCAGACTGATATCAGCAATTTTCATGTATGTCAACATAAGATATAAATGTTTTGTAAAACTGGGAAATCTGTTTTAAATATTCAGTGAAAATATCTTGTCTACATCATCTGGAGATCAATAACTTTTTTAGTAAATCTTGAAACTACTTGATGTCTCAAATCATAAAAATGAAATAATGATAGTTATTATTCTGAAATATTCTTTATTAGTGAAATAACTCCCATAATTCTGTAATAGTTTACAAAGAAAAAATTTATTGGTGTTTTAGTTTAACATCAACAGAAAGACAATCTTACCTTTTCTTTCTCCCTTTTAATTCTAATCCAAAAGCTAGATTTGAAGTATTTATTATTTTTGATGAATTTAGACCACAGAAAATGTTTTTCAAAGGTAATAGCAATTAAAGACATAATTACAGTAATTTATTTAATGGGATTTCACTAAAAGTGCTTAATTTGTGATTAAATTATACAAAATTGGAAAATATTTAATGACTTAAAATATTTACAGCCTTTTCTTGATTTAGATGATGTGATTGTATTTATGAACTGACTCATATATGTTTAATTACATCTCTATTATTTTAGTGGGTGATCTTTAATGACCATAATTCTATTGCAATGAAAGCAATGATAAGATATATTATAGTTAATATAATGTAAGACATTAAAAGGATTGTATTAATAATGTTCTTCATGATTTTTAAATGAAAAGCTGTTTAATTGGATTTATTGTTTATTTTATTCAGATTGTTATTTGTAAGTAGTATTTTTTTAAAGGATTAGCAAATCTTTTACTTCATAATGAGGTTAAGAATCTAAAATTTTGTGACTGTCAGAGAAAAATTCTCAGTGCATTGAACATGACTCTGTTGCAATACTTATAAATCATTTTCACAAAATATTTAAGATAATAACTGTCTGTCTGTTCTTTCAGTTAAAACTCAAGGGAAATAAGATTTTCACTCTCCTGTATTATCTTTATGAAGAATAGAGAAGTGAGGAACTTGCCCTGCTCTACGCAAATGGATGTAGGGGAGACTCACGCCTCTCCGTGGAAGATGCAGTGGTTGGAACAGCCTCTCCCAGTCTGCACTGAGATGCCATCTCCACTTGGTTCTCCTGGGCCACATGCACTTGTTAGGACTCAGGAGAAACCAAGTTAAAAGGAAAGAAGGAGTCCCAGTGCTGCACCTAACGTCCACCACAAGGAACATTTTCATCTCCAGGGGTTCTGCTGTTTTTCATGGGATCCTGGGACTTTCAGAGATTTGGGTTACACTATCTTCAGTTTGATACTGCACACTGAGAACTAAATTCACTACATTCTGCATGCACATGTCTTTGGTGGCTTATCTCATCATTCCAGTATTTATTACTGGAGTATTTATATATCATGTTGCTCTAAGTTGTTCAAATTACACCAAATAGGTATATAAATGGTATGTCCTCATGAAAAATAAGAATCAAGAGACATCAGGTATGGATACAAATTCTTAATGTTTAATTGATCATAATGTGTATGCAAAAATGTACTGATAAACTCAATAAATAAAAAGGCAAGAAAGTAACTAATAGAAAAACAAAAATTAAAGGAAGAGATTAGTAGAATTATGGTAAGTGAGGAAATGACTAAATGAAACTTATATAAAAACAGTGGGACAGAGAAGGCAAACATTAAATAGATTAAATGAATTTACAGTGGAGAATCAGAAAAACAAGGAAATACTTGCTGATGGGTTTAAGTTTCCCAGTAAGAATGAGACAGTGTCACATATTGCTAGCAGAAGACAGATGTCTATTTACAAATTAATAGGGTATGTATTTCTCACCATAGCTTTGGAAAATTCCACTTAAAATTAATTAGTTGCATTCTATTCTTCATGGAGCAACTTTTTGACTTTGTAAACATGAACTATGAAATAAACACAAGGGAAACAATAAAAGCATTTGTATTGGTTGGTTTTTTTTGCTGGATGTCTACTCATACTTTACTCTCGAGCTGACCTACCTCACATGAAGATGCTTTATAAGAGATTATATAGTGAGTTTCATGAAAGAAGAGATGTTATATGAGTCTCCCCACCCTCATCTCTCTTTTTCTTTTCTTTTGCTTTGCTTTATAGAATTGTAAATTTACTGATAAAATTTGAGAATGAGGATGGTCTGGATCAGAAGGCATTTTTATTGACCTTGGAAAAGTATGAGGCAAGGGACTGTCTCTCTAAAGTTTCAACAGAATTTGTGATTATAAGATTTCCTGTGGACAGCCATTCTTTCTGGAGTAAAACGAAATCTCAGTGTTATTTAAATTTGCCTTCATGAATAGCCAGTTGTGCTGAACAGTTTTTCGTCTTTTTACTGACCATTTGTATCTCTTCGCCTGAGAAGTGTGTATTCACTTCAGATGCTTTTTAAAAAATTGAATGTGTGAATTTGAGGAATGTAAGTTATAGAGTTCTTTATGTATGCCTGATTGTTAGTGAAACAGTAAACTAATACAAACACTGTGGAAATCAGTATAGATTCCTTAAAAATATTTTTAAAAATTGCATTTGACTCAGCTATTTCCCTTCTAGGTATCTTCTGAAAAGTGTTAAAGATATCCTATAACAGTGATATATGAACACCCATGTTTATAAAAGCACAGCTTATAATAGCTAAATCTTGGAAACAGTCTGTATGTTCATACAGTAGATGTGTTATTTACACACAGTAGAACACTGCTTTGCTATAAAGAAGAGTCATTTGTAGGAAAATGGATGCACCCCTTTGAGTCCATGATAATATTAAGTAAAGTAAATCAGACATACAAGCTTAAGTATCATATATGATAAAAATCTAGTAAATGAATATATATATATATATATATATATATATATATATATATATATTGAAATAAAAGACGTCGTAGGGAGAGAGTGACAGAGAGTCATTCAGGAATATGGACAATGTATCTGAAAGTGTGCATTGATTGTATAATTGTCTTACATGCTTTATACATTCTTTAGCCTATGAGTTCAATTTTTGTATATGAGATTAACTCGATAAAGTCATATAAAATGAGTAAGCGAATCTGATGCTAGAAAAACAAAAAGGAGAGAAGGGGAGAGGAAAATAATTTCAATATGTGATGCACCAACATATAGATTCATAGTACAGATTTGTAATTCTATTAGGGAACACAAAAAGTTATACTCACAGAATTAAAACAATGCCAAAACTGAGGAAAGAGGCATGAATCTCTGGAGAAGGCTACATTAAACACCTAACCTGCTCCTTCTAACATTTTGCAAAGCGGGGCACAATAATATCAGTTATTCTTCAGCAGTAACAGCTAAGACAAGATGAGTAGTGTGTCATAAAGAAGAATTTAAAACCCTCAAATACGAACATGAAAATCACAGATAATGTTCTTCTCTTTGTTCAGTGATTAAATGTTTAATTCTGTACTGAGTTCAAAACCTTAAATTTATTTTATAAAATGTATGTTAAAAATGAAAGCTGGGGGCCTGGGATTTAGCTCAAGAGGTACCGCACTTACCTTGGAAACACAAGGGACTGAGTTCAATCCCTGGAATCACAAAAGAAAGCAAAACTTAGAACTCAGATTTAAATTTTTCCTTCAATGGGATGAATTTTGTGACATATAATTATATTTAAAAACTTTATTGTGTTATTATTTTCTCACAGTTTTTTGAGGATTGGGATTTAGGCAATATGCAGAAAAGAGCATGTTATTGATAGGTTTGGTAGGTTTTGACATTTATAAACACATACAAAGCACAAATTAAGACAATAAACACCCATCACTCCAAAAGTTTTCCTCTGCTCCCTCTAATCCCTCTTTCCCGCTCTTGATCCCCACATCTAAATATTTTCTGATACAGAGATCTAGTTTGCATTGTGTAGTTTTGTATAAATGGGATCATCTTATATATCTTTTGTGGGAGGGCTTTTTTATTAAACATATTTACTTTGACTGTATCTCACTGGTTTATTGTCCACTCTATTTTTCTTTTCTAAGTAGTGAGCTAATGTACTGATGCATGGCAATGTAAATATCGTGCTGCGATTTCAGTCTTCTGTTCACAGAGACTGGTGATTCTTCCAGTTTCCAGTGAAATAACACTATTCAGAAAATTTAAGTAAAACGTTGTCACCTCTAGAATTCTCGTGTTGTCATAAAAGATCTCCAACTGAAAAGGTTAAAAAGAAATTGAAACGACTCAAGAGAAGTTGTGTACACCTCATCCATGAGAGCAGCACTGACAGCTCGTCCATGCAGCCATGCTCCCCACCGCAAGTGTCAGCTGACGCTCTTTACAGGATCAGTATGAACTTGAGCTCACACAAGACTTGACCACGTAGCAAAGTGTATGGAAACTAAATTCCCCACTGACTTAGCTTTTAAATATCATCATTACATTTCTTCGTTTGGAGTGTCTTTCAAATGTTTTAGTGACACCCACATTTTATAATTGTAAATCTTGGAAAATAATAATTTGCGACGATTGCTAAACTTTTTTTTTTTTTGTACTGGGAATTGAACTCAGGCCCTGGTGCTTCCAAGATAGATGTGTTTCCACTTGTGATAAATTCCAGCCCTTTTAATCAAACTTATAAACTTGCATGTATCAAAATACCCACCTAATTGAACTTCTAAGATAGCCTGAAAGATCAGCCTAAAACTGATATTTGAAACTAAGAATCACCCAGACTCTCCTGAAAACAACGATAATGGAAAATACAGAAGAATATTAAAACCACATATTCTCAATAATGCAATAAATATTTCCCAAAAATTAAACTCATAAAAACAAGAGTTAGTTGAAAGTCTAGTCATTCTTCAATTGATTGACACTTAGGGAGATCAAGCAACTTGCCTACAATAAGGTAAGAAAAGTTACTGATAACTCAGTTTTCAAGCCAGTTGTCACATATAAGGTGACACAGTTTTATTTCCCTGTCTTTTCCTGTTACTCTTGTGTCACCCATTTTCAAAACGGGCTTCAAATTGGAGAAAATGCATTAACACTTTTGGCTAAATTTTTCGTGATGGTAGATACTAGGTTTTGCTATACATTAGATTTTAAATATTACTAATGGTCCACATGGTAAATCCTAGTCTCCAGCGTGTTGCTACTGGGAGGTGATGTAATCCTTTGAGAGGTGGTGCCTATTGGGCAATTGAATCATTGAGAGCGTGTTTGCCCATGAAGGGGAGTGTGGGAGTCAGGGCCCTTTGCTTTCTGTGTTTCTTGTGTGTCCCGGCTATGGGGGGAGCAGTTTCACTCTGTCTGCTATTCCCACCAGTATGTGCTTCTCTACTCCAGGCCCAAAGGCACAGGGCCACTTAATCATGAATTATAGCCACCAAAACTGTAAGGCCAAACTTCTTCTGTTCATAAACTGAACAGCTCAGGTAATTGGTACAGGAATAGAAATCTGACTAACGCAGATTTCTTAGCCAGAAGGTGTCATTTTACCAAGACAAGCTGTCATCACTGAGAAAATTATGAACTTCTGTCCATGGAGAAATTAAAAATCATTTTTTTGTTCTTTCTCCAAGTAAAATGTTGTCTTTATTTACTTTAGTGGAGAGATGCTATTGCTGGTAGAAATAGGAACAGTTTGTTTGAGATTAAGTGCTTTTTAAAAATGTCATAGCTCTCTTTCCTTTCCCCAACTGCCACATTCCCACATAAGAAATATTCTTGATATAAAGTTTTACCTTTTATGTTTTGCTTTGTTTTTGTATTACCAGTGATTGAACTCTAGCCCTTGTGCTTCCAAGGTAGGCACAGTACCACTTGAGTTACATCCCCAACCCCTTTACTTTTTAATAGCAAAGAAAAATAGGGAATTTTACTTGTATCATATTGTGGATAGAGTACGTGCTTTGCAGGGAGCATACTACACTACTCGGTAAATAATCAAATGTGAGCATATGAATTTGCCTTGCAAAGTTTGATTTCCTTAGAAATAATTTTCTATGTTCTATCCTGTGTTCAGTTCAAAAGCTGTTTGAGAAGGAAACTGGGTATTTTGTACAAAAAATACAATTTTAAATATTTTCACTTCTGCAAGGTTGGTTAAAAGAAATGAGTGTGCTCATGTTGGTAAAGAACTTTGGGGAGCAAAAGTCTGTGCTTTCCCCTCGGCTGCGTGCTGTGGGTCTGGGATAAATTATTTGAAGTTATCTCTGTACTGGACAAGATGTCTGTGTTCAGGTGTGGATTCCTTCTCTTTCATTCACATGTCAGATTTGAACTGTGTAAAGCAGACGTGAATCGCAGCAATCATGTCTTCATGTGGATGTATTCACTGACATGTGTGCATGTAAATTCCTTATCTTGAGTAGACATTGCTAACATATAAGTATCCAAGAGCAGAGCAGACAATATATCATGTCGAATAGGTCTCAATTTCAGTAATTTATAAGTAGGTACATAAACCTCTCCATTTTTTAGCCCAAGCTTTTATGAATGAGTTAATAAAGGTACATGGTGTTTTGTGACTCTGACAAAGGTTTTTAAAGCAAAACATCTTATTGTAATAATGGACACCGTTTTCAGCATCTTCTTATCTTTTTAAATTTAACTGCTGTACATTTTCACTGTTGCTGTGATGTGAATATTTACATCCCCTCAAAATTTGTAAGTGAAAAGTCAGTCTCCATGTGAGGACATCAGAACAAGGATGGGAGTCAGAGAACTGTTGAGTTCATGAGGTGAGGAAGCTAGGATGGAATCAGTGTCCCCATGAAAGAGGCCCAGAGAGCAGCCTGGAACCTTGTGCCAACTCAGTCACCATTTGTGAATCAGAAAGTGGAACTTTGTTAGATCAGATCGGTTGGTGCCTTGATTTTACAGCTTTTGAAACTGTGAGAAATAATTTTTATTTTGGAGACAGGGTGTCTCTTTGTAGTTCAGGCTGGCCATGAGCTCACTATGTATACAGCCCAGGAGAGCCTTGAACTCACAGCAATCCTCCTGCCTCTGCCTCCCAAGTCCTGGGATTGCAGGCATAAGACAACACACCCAGTAATAACATCTATTTTTAAAAAGCTACATGATAGCTTTTAAAAAGAATCCTGAGTCTATTGGTGGCATGAATTATCTAATTTCATAATATCATTTTCTTCATACTTTTAAGTTTCATGCTTTGAACAGGGACATTTTTGAGCAAATATATACAGATAAAATCTTTGATGAATGTCAGTGTTTTGCGACAAAATACTTTAGAATTAGTACATAATAGGTCACTCCTTTAGGAAGTGGCATAGGCCAATTATGATAATTTTAAAAAGCTTTCTGTAGTTAAAAAGTGGATGAAATGTTAAATAATGTAGACGATCTGATATATGTAAGTAACATCCTAAGCTTGTGATGGGCTTTCAAATTTGACATTTCAAATACCCCAGCATCTCCATTACTTTATGGAGAATAATTTTAGTTTATAATTAAATTTTAAAATACACATGAACTTCAGTCTTTTCCTCCAGAATGATCTTTGGTTTTCCATGTAAAATCTAGCTAAGGTAAAGTGAGTTATTTAATTCAAAATATTTAGAAAGTAGATAGAAATATATCCACTTTCATGAATGATCTTCTCAATTTAAAGGTCAACTAAGTCTTGTGAAAATAGTTCACCGCTTTTTATTTATAAAGTCCTTTTTGTTCATATATATTTTAATTGCTGGAACCAAAAGGTAATATTTGGAAAGAAAATGATGACATTTGGTTTCAATATTTCTGTGATGATCTTAGACGGTAGGAGATGTTTAAATATTGAGACCCTGGGAGGAACCCAGAGAGCAGGACAGACGTTAAGGACTGACGTCAAGGACTGACGTCACTGCGTGGCTCCTCCCTTCGCTGCTCAGGCGGGTCTTGAAGTCCTGAAGTGGAAGAGAAGGCAGGATCCTGAGTCTCAGACAAGCCAGAATCTTTCAGAGAATCTAGGTAGACATTGAAAATTGAGGCAATCACAGTAATTGTGCCAGTTCTTTTACTATGGAGATGATAAAAATGGTGGTTTGTTTTTATTTTGCAATATTTAAAATAGAATATAGGCCTTTATCAATGGACTACATCCTCAGCCTTTTCTTTTTTCTTTTTCCAGTTTTAAGACGGGATCTTGCCAAGTCTCTAACTTGCCCAGCTTCAGCTCAAGTATTTGATCCACCTGCCTCAACCTCAAAGGAAAACAAAGATGCTTTTTATTGAAATAGTTACCTACTCTGTATGTGTATTTTCTTTTTTGACTTACTGAATTATAATAATATGGTTTTTTTTTTTAAATAGAAAATCTGACTCATTAACATAAGAACCTATAAAAAACAGTTTGTGTAAAGGAACATCTCTGGGCCAATAATGAATGTAGAATGAGAATATGTAGAATGGGGCCTCTTCAGAAAACAATATAGGCATTAAAGGTATATCTGGTTATCCATAGAGAGGCATACAAAGAGACAGAGCCAGCCTGGAGAGAAATGGCCTAATAGCCTGAATAAACATCTAAGTCTGAATACCAAGGAGGGAAATAGAACTAGCTCCTCTCATCATTCCTTGAGCAACATTAAAAAGTTTGATCTTTGTATCTACTAGGCGTGGTGCATAGGAGTTTCAGGTTAACAGTAGATCTGTCTCCCTTAGAAAATATTTTGAGACTTCTACTGAAAAAAAAAAAACAAAACAAACAAACAAAAAACACTCCTGTTGCCCTGGTCACTTTGTAGTCTTTTTCTTTTTTCTTTGAGACAAGATCTGGCTCTAATAGTTTATGCTGGCCCTGATTCAGCCTTGAACTTACAGCAATCCTGTTGCATCTGCAACCCCGGCAGCTAAGATTACATGCATGAGCCATCATGGTGGTATATGGTACTGACTGCTGCTGGGCATGAGTCTTCATGCCCAGTTTTGCTGTATGTGGTTACCAGGGATCAAAACCCAGCCCTTGCACTTGCAAGGCAGGCGCCGGAACCACTGAGCTAAATTCCTGGACCTCACTTTGGAATATTTATGCCAGTAGATGAATGGTGAACAAAGGATTAACTATACTAATGGAGATGAAAACTTCCACATTTTATATGAAGATTCAGTTAATAGTGTGTAGTGGGTCTGGTCTGAGTTATTTGAACTTGTCTGTCTACTGGACATTTCTCAAAATTTTCATTATTTGTAAAAATAACATATGGACAGTTGCTCAAACTTCACTGAATAAGAATAAAGACAGAAATAATGCTGATACCTCAGAGAAAAATATGTGGCTGATTTCACCAGAAAAGTATGCCAGAGCCACTGGAGGTAGAGACAAGAAGGAAGGAAATACAGAAGGAGTAAATGCAGGAGAGGGTGACCTCTGGATAGACAGCAAATGGAAAACTTAGCTTTCCTAGTTAATTCTGCTGAGAACAAGTCTTGTCTTTAGAGACTGCAACAAGGATTACCTTAAAAAAAATCACATGAAGGGCTGGATATTTAGCTCAGTGGTTCTGGCGCCTGTCTTCCAAGCGCAAGGACCTGGGTTTGATCCCCGGTTAACCAAATGCAACACTGGGCATGGAAACTCACCCCGACAGCAACCAGTATCACATACCACAGTGCCAGGCGTGGTGGCTCACACCTGTAATCCCAGAACTCAGGAGGCAGAGGCAGGAGGATTACTGTGATGTGAGTTTGAGGCTGAACTCAGGGCCAGCCAGAACCACAAAGTGAGACCCTGTCTCAAAAAAAACCTTAAAAAAATTACTCACAGAGTGAACTTCATATGCAACACAAACAGATGAAAGTGAAGCCGCTATTGTCCTGAGCTTTGGGGCACCATGCTACATCTTAGCTTCCTGAATTCCAGAGCAGTTATGTGTTGCTCACTCACCAATCTAACTTCAGATACATGTAGTTCAATCTGTTTACTTTTCTGCCAGTGGTTTTCTCTTGAGCAACGGTAAGGTCTTGCCTGTGTTTCTACAGCCCGAGATTTAGAGATCCAAGACTTGTCTTTAACCCGGGAGGATCTGTCCCAAGAATGGCCAGAGATGCCTGAAACCACTGATAGCAAGCAACTCACATCTATATTGTTTCCTGTGCATACAGACTCATAATAGTAATATTAAACAATGATAATGTTTAATTACCATTAGTCCTCAGAAATGGTAACCAAAGCAGATCTAGTAAAATGGAAATCAGAACTGATCTATGAGATGAAAGCAGAGATATTGGACACTGTCGACATGATGATTAATAAAGCTAAGGAGTAAATCATGGATAGAATCCAAGATAGCAAAAGCAGTGGAACCTTTTCAACACCTACAAGCAGAAGCCCAGGAAATTAAGAAAGAAAATGAAAGCGCAATAGAATGAATTTGGCAGAAGACCGAAATTCAGACCTAGAAGACAGGATCTCAACCAATGAACTGGAAAGGCATAATCTATGGAAAAAAGCAAGCGATAATAAAAAGTCAATCCAACAGCTCCTAGATGGTTCAAAGAAGAATAATATAAGATTGATTGGAGTCACTGAGGAAGCAGGAGACAATGCTAAAGACATCAGAAAGCTATTCACACAGATAATGGCAGAAAACTTCACAGAAAAAGGGAAAGAATTGGACATACAAATATATGAAGCATACAGAACGCCACATGCCCGTGACATGAAAAAATCTACACCTAGGCATATAACCATAAAAGTCCCAGACATGAAAAAAAAAAAAAGAGAATGAAATACTGGAAGCAGCCAGAGAAAAGAAAACAGTTACATTCCAAGGGAAGCCCGTCAGGATCACAGCGGACTTCTCAACTCAAACACTCAATGCAAGAAGAGCCTGGAGTGAAGTCTTCCAAGCCCTAAAGGAAAACAACTTCCAACCCAAACTGATGTATCCTACAAAACTATTCTTCAAAATTGATGGGGAAATAAGATACTTTCATGACAAAGAACACCTGAAAAATTTCACAACTATGAAACCTGTGCTCCAAAACATTTTAAAGAATATCTGGAGAAAAATAAGGAAAGTTACAAATCCATGAGACCTAAGCGAGTCAATCCATGGGACCAAAGAAGAAACTGATGGGGAAAGGGCAAAAGTAGAATAACAGCTAAGAACAGGAAAACATGGCAGCACTAAATTTACCTATATCAGTCATAACGATTAATGTCAATAGACTCAATGCGCCAATTAAGAGATCCAGACTGGCAGAGTGCATCAAAAAACAAGATCCTACAATCTGCTGCATACAAGAAACACACCTAACTCAGAAAGAAACCCATGGACTAAAAGTAAAGGGATGGAAAACAATACTCCATGTGACTGGAAACAGCAAGAAAGTAGGAGTGACGATTTTATTTGCAGACAAAATAGACTTCAAGCCAAAGCTGATAAAGAGAGATAAAGATGGACACTATCTTTTAGTTCAGGGAAAAATCCAAGAGACAGAAATCATAACCTTAAATATCTGTGCTCCAAATTCTAATGCACCCAACTATATAAAACAAAAATATTATCGGACTTGAAAAACCAGATAAACTTCAATAAAATAATAGTAGGGGACCTCAATACCCCACTGTCACAAAGAGACAGATCGACTGGACAAAAAGTCACTAAGGAAATCCTTGAGCTCAACCAGGCTCTTCAGCAAATGGACTTAATAGATGCCTACAGAGTATTCCACCCCACAAAGTCAGAATTTACATTCTTCTCAGCTGCTCATAGATCATTCTCCAAAATAGACCATGTGCTCATTCATAGAACAGGTTTAAGCAAATATAAAGGGATTGAAGTTATCCTTTGTATACTGTCGGACCATAGTGCCCTGAAATTGGAGCTGAATAGCAAATGAAAGCCCAGAATTTTCACAAACACACGGAAACTGAACAACACTTTGCTGACCAACCAATGGGTCACAGAAGAAATTAGAGAGAAATTGAGTAGTTCTTATAACTGAACAATAACCCCAGTACAACATATAGAAATTTATGGGACACAATGAAAGCAGTTCTACAAGGAAAATTCACAGCAGTGAAAAGCCTACCTCCACAAACCTGAGCAAAATCAAATAAGCAACTTAATGCTGAACCTCAAGAGACTAGAAAGAGAGGAGAAAAACAAACTCAAAGCCCGCACTACACAAGAAATTATAAGGATCAGGGCAGATATTAATGCAATAGAAACCAAGAGAATGGTTCAAAAATCAATGAATTGAAAAGTTGGTTCTTTGAGAGGATAAACAAAATTGATAGACTCTTAGCCAACCTCATTAAACAAAGGAAGGGAAAGGCCCATATCTATGCTATTAGGAATGATAATCGAGAAATTACTACCAACCCAGAGGAAGTCCAGAGGATAATAAACACCTACTTTGAAAATTTATAATTCAATAAAATGGAAAATGGAGAAGGAATGGATAGATTTCTAGACACATATGAACTCCCAAAGCTGAATAAAGAAGATATAGAAATGTTAAATGCCTCAATAACAATCTGTGAAATTGAAAACATAATTAAAAACTTGCCAATAAAGAAAAGCCCTGGACCTGACGGTTTTACTGCTGAATTCTATAAAACTTTTAAAGAAGAGCTAATGCCTCTACTTCTGAAACTCTTCAATGAAATTGAAAGGAAATCAGTACTCCCAAACTCATTCCTGGAAGCAAAAATTATCCTGATTCCAAAAGCAGAGAAAGACACAACTCAAAAAAGAGAACTACAGGCCAATATCTCTAATGAAAATTGATGCAAAAATCCTCAATAAGGTACGAGCAAACAGAATACAGAGAATTATCAAAAAGATTACACACCCTGACCAAGTTGGATTCATCCCAGGGATGCAAGGATGGTTCAACATACGTAAATCAATAAATGTTATACACTATGTTAACAGGCTTAAGGACAAAAATCATATGGTCATTTCAATTGATGCAAAAAAATCATTTGACAAAATACAACACCAATTTATGTTCAAAACCCTACAGAAGATCGGAATAGATGGTCCGTATCTCAAACTAATGAAAGCTATCTACGAGAAACCATCACCAGTATCATACTAAATGGTCAAAAATTGAAACCTTTCACACTAAGATAAGGAACAAGACAAGGATGTCCTCTCTCACCACTTCTATTCAATATAGATCTGGAAATATTGCCATTGCAATTAGGCAAGAGAAAGAAATAAAAGGAATAAAGATTGGAAAAGAAGAAGTTAATTTGTCATTATTTGCTGTTGACATGATATTCTACCTAGAGGATCCTAAAAACTGGGCCTAATCGCCAATTTTAGCCGCCTAGCTGGTTACAAGGTCAATGTTGAAAAATCAATAGCCTTTTTATACACAAACAGTAGACCCATTGTGATAGAAATTGCGGAGTCAGTCCCTTTCACAGTAGCACCCAAATAATAAAATACTTAGGAATCAATCTAACAAAGGGGGTGAAAGACCTCTACTCTGAAAACTATAGCACTCTGACAAAGGAGATAGAAGATGATATCAAAACATGGAAAGACATACCTTGCTCCTGGGTAGGAAGAACCAATATTGTCAAAATGGCTATACTTCCAGAACTACTCTACACATTCAGTGCAATCCCGATTGAAATCCCAACAGCATATTTCACAAATCTAGAGAAAAAAATACAAACTTTCATCTGGAACCACAAAAGACCTAGAATAGCAAAACCAGTTCTAAGCAACAGGGACATGGTGGGGGGTATTACAAATCCGAACTTGAAACTATACTATAAAGCCATTGTGATAAAAACTGCATGGTACTGGCAAAGTAACAGACCTGAGGATCAATAGAGTAAACCAGAAGATCCAGAAACTTCTCCAGATACACTGAGCCACCTCATCTTTGACAAAGGAGCCAAAAATCCTCAATGGAGGAAAGATAGCCTCTTTAACAAATGGTGCTGGAAAAACTGGGCTTTCACTTGCCAAAGACTAAAACTAGATCTAACTCTTTCACTGTGTACCAAGCTAAAATCAAAGTGCATAAGAGACCTAAACATTAAAACAGACACTCTAAACCTGTTGCAAAACAGGTTAGGTAAAACTCTTGAAGACACTGGCTTAGGGAAAGATTTCATGAACAAAACTTCTATAGCACAGGAATTGGCTGAGGAAATCAACAGATGGGACTTCATTCTTTTAAAAAGCTTCTGCACAGCAAAGAAAATCACCAACAGTGCAAATAGGCAACCAACAATGTGGGAAAAAATCTTTACCAGCTGTTCCGCAGACAAAGGGCTACTATTCAGAATATATAAAGAGCTCAAAAAATCAGCCCACCCAAATTTAATGACCTAATTCAAAAATGGGTATCTGAAATGAACAGATATTTTTCAAAGGAAGAAGTAAGAGCAGCTAAGAAGCATATGAAGAAATGTTTAACATCATTAGTCATTCGAGAGATGCAGATGAAAAGAACATAGAATTTTCATCTCTCTCCACATAGAATGACTGCCATTTCAGATTCAGCCAATTACAAATGTTGCTGAGGCTGCGAAAAAGAAGGAACCCTTCTCCACTGTTGGTGGGACTGTAGACTCATACAACTGCTGTGGAGATCAGTTTGGAGATTCCTCAAAAAGCTAGCATTGGAGGTCCCATTTGACCAAGCCATTGCCCTGCTAGGTATATATACACAAGAATTAAAAGTCATATCACAGTGACATATGTGCACCCATATTTATAGCAGCCCAATTTGTGATTGCTACATCTTGGAAACAACCCAAGTGTCCATCAACTGGAGACTGGATAAAAAAGCTGTGGTTCTTCTACAGAATGGAGTATTACTCTGCCATAAAAAATGGTAAGTTTGAATCATTTATACTTAAATAGACATACCTTGAGGATATCCTCATAAGTGAAATAAATAGATCACAGATAGATACATATAGCATCTTTTCTCTGGTATGAAAAAATAAAGATGTAAATGAGTCCTAGAATTGTATGTTATAATGTTAAATAGAAAATGCTCAGTGTAAAATAGGGTGAAGAGGGGAAAATGTTGAAATTGTAACAAAAAAGTAAGGAAACAAATTTTATGTATGTGGAGGGGCGGTAGGGTGGGTAGGGCTATGGGAAAAAATGAGAATTAATTTGTGTCTTATACTGGTGCAAATCCCCATTATGGAGTACAATCATGATGCATGTATGTAATGTACCAATAAAGATTTAAAAATTTAAAAAAAATTCCTTCTGGGTCATTTTAAGCAAGTAGGAAGCAGGATTTAGTGAACAGCTGAGACACCCTCTACCCCCACTCACAGGTGTATTCTGGTTTTTCATGTTTTTTTGGGAAGGACCAAGACCATCTCTCTACACAGAGGTCATCCATCAACTAATTAACACTTACTTTATTGATTTTTCTGCCTTCCACACCTTCTGTTCTCTCCTCTATTTGAATTGTAAGAGCTGCCTGAATCTCCCTGTAAGAGAAGGAAGGAGGGACTAAGTTAATGGTGCAGATTCATCGTGCTGTAATTGGCCCCATGTAAATGTGGAGTTGAACAATGTCCCGCAGGAATATTTACCTAACACATTTCACTCCATCTGATTGTGGCCCATGTGTTTCACTGTTGGACAGCTTTCCATAGATTTCAGATTTCTACACTTCAGCACCTGTCAGCATTTCAGGACAGTTTCTATTTTCAGATTCAAATCTTTTAGCTGTGTGAACTAGGCTTTAGATTTTGTTACTTCAATGGAACTTAAATTTTGCCCTTTTGCCTCTGGTTCATGGTAACATTGAAAAAAGTAAGAGATGCTGTAGCAAAATAAATTTACAGTAGGAAATATAGGAAAGAATGTCAATCTGCCTACAAATGCCTCACAATTACAATTCCAAATATTAAATATAGTTTACAGTGTAAACTGGCTGCCCTCAGGGATATCAAATGGCTATTTAGTATGTGATTTAGAAATGTTCTAAAGTCTGACTTTAGAACCAGACTTTCAATTTCACTATTATTTAGTTGAAAGTCAATGAGCTTTGTACTTGAAAAACTCTTCTTAACAGTGAGATTAAAACATTTTATGATGTGTTTCATAACTGCCCTTGTAGTATTTGTTAGAAGACTCTAGTAATAATAAAATTGAAAATTCTTTTTCTAAATCACCAGAAACTCTTCTGCAGTAATACAATGATTTCAGTTGTTAACCAGGTAGATAATGTTTTACCATGAAAGAGAGCATACATAAATATGTTAACTTTTTTGCTGTCTTTTTTTTTTTTTTGGTATCTAAAATCAGAGACCAATTATTCAGGTAATGACATAAAAGCAAAACCTATATTACTATAGTGAAAACTTTTTCAAACACAATACTATTTTAAAAAATACTGAATTCTTATGAGGTTCCTGACAGTAACTTGAGTGTTAATAGGTCAGTGACTGGCATTTCAGTCCCAGTATTCATATTTGCTGACAGTGGGGTTTTGATTAATTATTATAATTTCCTTTTCCATTTAAAGGAAACTGTGAGTACTTTTCCAACAAACTGGCTGGTAAGATTAAATAAAATAATATATGGAAAATGTCAGCCAATGCCTTGGGCAAAGCGCTCAACATATGTTAGTTATTTTTGGTCTCTGGGAATTCAGTTGGTATCAATGAGATACCGACTATTGACACAGACAATGTAATAAGTGATTAAAATACAGTGGGACAGATGTTCTCTTAAGTGAAAAAGAGACTGTATCATAGTACAAAGGAGAAAAGGTATCTGGAAGACTATCTTAAATATTTTATATCTAATTTAAGATCTGAAGATATAGAGAAAGTTAGCTAGGAGTAGGGAAAGAATAATGCACTCCATAGGAAAAGAGGCCAGAGAAATAAAAGAACATGACCTGAAAGGTCACTTTCAGGGGAGATCAGTTCTTATACCAATGAACATTTCATGCACTATTAATAGGAGGCTTTAACTGATCCATTTTGTACTTTCAATACAATTTTGATTACACATTCACAAAATTTGAGGTTGACAGTGTTATCTCATTAGTCTCTTAAGAAAAAAATGTTCAGTTTTGTAGTAACAAATTCAGTATGCCAAGTACTACTTTCTAAATTTTAGAAGTAGGGAATTTTAATACTGGTAACAAACGCTCTTTTCATTGTGAATAGGCATGCTTGAGTCATTTTTGAGGAAATGTCTGGCAAATATCAAATGCTGAAAAATATAGTTTGTTTTCCAGTCATTGTTTCAACCAATGATAGTTTTGCATCATTGCAAAAAGTGGATAGTTTATCTTGCAAATAGAATATTGCAGAATGTTTTAGAGGTACACACTTTGTTTCATGTCACAGAACATTACAGGAACATGTCCACAAGGTTTGAGATACGACACTAATCAGTCTTACTTTATCATTGGGATTATTTTTAATAATCTTATTACTAAAGATTATAATCTTTAATTTTGGCTGTTTTACCAACTTGTACTTAATAAATTGTACATATTTACAGAGTATAGTGTGGCCTGTCAGTACATTTATACATTCTATGATTAATGATCAAATGGGTTGATTAGCATACCCATCACCTCAAGCATTTATCATATCTTGTTTTGCAAATATTTAAAATCTTTTAGCTACTTTGAAATATGCAATCAATTAATCACACTATCATCAACCTACTGTGGTACAGAAAACTAGAATATATTCTCTTTACATACTACATACTTTTATTTAGTAATAAACCTCTCTTTATCTTGTCACTCCTTCCTGGATTCTGGTAACTAATAATAGTCTACTTTCTACTTTTTTTTAGAAATTAATTTTATTGGTACATTTTATATACACATCATGATCCCAGTCGGCTTTGAGAACTTGTACCAGTACATGACACAACTTAATTTTTATTTTTCCCATTCCCCTGCCCAACCTACAACCCCAAAGATGTACTAGTTTAGTTTTCATGTATGAGTGAGAAAACGTATTTACATGAATGTATAAAAATGAATAATTCAATGAGGACTAATAAATTTAGGGCCACCATCTTGATTTGTGCTAAAATGGCAGTTCATCTTGTTTTTTCACCATTAGCATAAAAAATAAAATGATATTTTAATATTGTTATGAAAATATTTTGGGTTATGGAGACATTTTCTATATTCTTTTTTTTTTTTTTTTTTAGGTTTTTTGAGACAAGGTCTCGCTTTGTGGTTCAGGCTGGCCCTGAGCTCAGCCTCAAACTCACATCACAGCAATCCTTCTGCCTCTGCCTCCTGAGTGCTGGGATTACAGATGGAAGCCACCACACCTCGCACTGTGGTTATGTGGTACTGATTGCTGCTGGGCATGAGTCTCCATGCCCAGTATGGTATGTGGTTACCGGGGATCAAACCTGGGTCCTTGCACTTGCAAGACAGGTGCCAGAACCACTGAGCTAACTCCCTGGCCCCATTTTCTATATTCTTATGGGTTTTGAGTCATATTTGTTCTGAGGACAGTTAGATTATCAAATTTAAAATAACCCGGAAGAAGAGAAGGATTTCTTTGACATGTAGAATTTATATATATATGAGATATAAAATGGTATCTAACTACATGGGTCCATCATATGGTGTATAATATTAAAGTCAAGGAAGCACATCTATTTCCTCAAACATTGATCATTTCTTTGTGGTAAAATCTTTTTAAAAGATGCATGGAATATATAAAACATAATTGTTATCTCTAGTCATCCTATTGTCTGATAATGCAATTAAACTTCTTGCTACTAACAGTAGCTTAGTATCTTGGCCAATCTTTTCTTACCCATTCTTCCCGTTTCTTCCTAGCTTCTGTAACTATTGTTTTATTGTGAATTTCTTTTTTTTTAATTTTTTAATCTTTATTGGTACATTAAATATACACATCATGATTACACTCCATAATGGGGATTTGTACCAGTATAAGACACATCTTAATTCTCATTTTTTCCCTAGCCCTACCCACCCTAGCACCCCCCATATACATAAAATTTGTTTCCTTACTTTTTTGTTACAATCTCAACATTTTCCCCCTTCTAAGAGATCAACCTTTTATACTCCATATGTCTATGAGATCATCAAATACTTGTCACTTTGTTTCTGGATTAGACTTAGTATAATGTCTTTCCTCCAGTGTACATCCAGCACTTCAACAGCTCAGTAGAAGAAAATCTGGTACAAAATGGGCAATAACTTTAACAATAAACTTAATTTATTTTTAAAAATGGGCAATCATCTAAGTAGAAATTTTCCAAAGAACAACAAAATATAATAAATTCTGATGAGGAAAATCAATTAGCCAAGCTATAATACAGTATAGAATGGAGACTAGAAAAAGAAAACAGATTCTAAGGATTTAGTAAGTGATACCATGCTGGAATTCAATCCCCACCTCTAGAAAAAAAATAATTCTTTTAAAAAGAAAACAATTAATTTATAACTACCAATCTCACTATTAGGTAAAGTATATTTCCAAAGGAACTGAAATTAGTATGTCATATGTGAGTATGTTAACACATTATGTTACATACATACATATGTTAGTACGTTAGATGTCAGTATCTACACTTCCTTGTTTATTGTACTATTCCCAGTAGCTAAGAAATATAATTGGCATCTGCATCTGGAAGTGGATAAAGATGGTATCCATCATGCACAAGGAAATGCCACACAATCATTATAAGGATGAATCAGTCTCAGCAACATGGATGGAGCCGGAAATTAATATTTTAAATAGAATGTAGTTTAGCCTTCTTATTTGTATTTATATCTCATATGAAAGTATTTTCAAGTGCTTAGAGAGTTCTTGAGTAGTATAAGAATTAGATTTTCTGCATTTGACTTTATGAGTAAAACCCAGTAATTTTTAATGGCAGTCATATGATTTATTGGAGAGCACAGATGTGAGGTCCAAGAGATCACTGTTTTTCTTTGGTGGTGGGGTTATCTGATTAGAATTTCATTTATAGGAACTTAAATAAGGCTTGAGCACCATTCATGCTATCTTGTAGATTTGAAAGCTTACAAGGTCACTGGACCAAATAGGCTTTCAATTCTCAAGAGTAAAGATCACATGATTTGTAAATATCATTGCTTTATGTGGAAAACAATCTGAAACGTACAAAAAATGGTTGTCAGAGGCTTTGTTTAGTTATTTTCAGGGTTTTGTTCTAATTTTTTTTTAATTTCAATTGCATAGATTCACATAGACCAACTGCTTTTGGAAGGAAATTTTATTGGTATTTCTATTGGTGAAAGCATTTGTTCAAACACAATCTGTTCAAGTCTAAATAATGATAAAAGTTGCACATGGAATTGTGTTAAAACAGAAATAAGTTGTTTCAATTTTGCTTAGCACTAATTAATTTTGTGAATTAATTTTTTTCAGTCAAATATTTTTTATGAATTCTTATTACTTTGTGCAATTACCACAATCCCTTATCTACTTTGTGGATTTGTTTGTGTCAGTTTAACTGGTAAATTAAGGTATATCGAGTTTGGCAACAGATTGTTTGAGTTCAAATGAGGCTGGCCACCTGAGGATAAAAAACACAAACTCAAGTAGCCTGGGGTAAGTGTTCCTGAAATGGTTTCCAAAGGGTTTAGCTTTAAAATAAATACTAACAACCTTGAGGACATCCTCATAAGTGAAATAAATAGGTCACAGATAGGTAAATATCACATCTTTTCTCTGGTATGAGAAAATAAAGAGTTCTAGAATTGTATGTTATGTATTGTGAAATAGAAAATACTCAAAGTGTAATAGGGTGAAGGGGGGAAAATAATGAGATTATAGCAAAAAAGAAAGGAAACAAATTGTATGTATGTAGGTGGGTGGTAGGGTGGGTAGGGCTATGGGAAAAAATGAGAATTAAGTTGTGTCTTATACTGGTACAGATCTCCATTGTGGAGTGCAATTATGATGTGTATATGTAATGTACCAATAAAGATTTCAATTTAACAAAAAATAAAATAAAATAAATAAATACTAACAAGAAGGAGGCTGCAACAAACCACGGTTACAGCTGCAGTGATTGACACAAAGCATAGGCTGCTGCCTAGTAGTCGGTCACTCACACATTCCAGAGTGGCAGTGCAATAGGCAGGGAAAGGTTTTCCTGCAGATATTTATTATCTGTGGTGTCAGGGGATTCAGAGAAACCTGAGGTGCTGGGTCACAATGACCTAGGTGACTGCAATGTCATGCTGTTTTCTCCAGACTGAAGAACTTTATGACCTCCTCCTTGTGACATTTCAAGTCTTTTCTCCTTTTTCAATTTTCATGTGACTACATATAATCTAAAAAGAGGACAACTAAATTAAAGAATGATGTAACAAAGCAAGATATTTCTCATTTGATTTAAACACTTTGTGCCAGATTAAAATTTCTGTTCCATTTACATAACCACTGGATTTAGTTAATTTTGAGAAATGAAAGTAAAGTGATGTTAGATGATTTTTGCCTTCTTCCACTTCAATAGGCTACACTGAGAATGTTTAATGCCATGCAGACATGTCCAAATATACTTTGATATAAACTAGTAAGTGTAATTTGTGTTTTGTCAACAAACCAATGTAGTATGTAAAATGTCCAAGAGAAATTTCCTTAAGTGAAATAAAAAGTTGTGGAAACTTAGGAAGCTAAGAGATAAAATGATGCCCATCAGTTCTATGAAATGCATGGTGGTGAAAACTTCAGAGGTTTTATAAACAAATGCACACACACACACACACACACACACACACACACACACACACACAATCTAACGGCTTCTTTTATGTTTCATTCTCATTGTCGCCTCAGTGATACTTAAGAACATTCCGATCACATCAGCCTGATTTGAAGTGTCTATTGTGTTTCCTTAGCTTTTTAAAAAATTTCTTTACTTTTGCATGGTAGTTTCTTTCATCTTTAGCTTCTGAAAGAGGAACTCAGACTATTGTTTAAAGAACAAGAAACCTGATGTGAGGTTCAAAAACATTAAAGAGTGTTACATTTCTGGGATTGTACTTAGGGTCGATGCATTAGGAATTTCCTATTAGTGCTCCTCATTGTCTTATGGGTACATTCTCTGATTCTTTGTTACATGACAATGTTCCCACCCTGCCTGTTAGCAGTGGTGAGCCTCACCTTTGGACTTGTCTCAGCATTCTCTTATGGGCTTTTAGTAATTCTCTAAATCAATATTGGGCCTTTTTATTACAATACAAACTCTTTCAAATAAAGAAACCATTTACTGTGGACTTTAAATCAACAGAAGATAAGCTCAGAATTATAATTCTAATGCCTAAGACCTCAATGAGAAAAAAGAATTTTAACTGTCATGTATGATTTGCAATAGAAAAATTATTTAAAATATTTGTTGTAGGGAAAGCCTAATTCAACAGCTTATATATATGTGATAGGAGTAACTTATAGTATGTTTGCAATAATTTGATGAGTTTTTGATGTTTATAAAATCTTGAAATGAACATATTTGATTCACTTTTTATTTACTGTAGTTCTCAGGTATCAAAGAAAAATTTGTCTTGTAAAATTATAAATAATCAAAGAAAATTTCACTGAAGGTATTGGAATAAGAAAAAGATAAAGCAGCTCTGAGGGAACAGAAGTCTGAATAGTTACTGAGGGCATTGTGAGGGGAGATCTTTAGTCATTTTCATCAGCTAATATCTTTACTCAAGAGAAAGTATATTTTCTTGTGTTTTCACTACTAGGAGAAATGCTAGAACTAAGAGCACGGCCTGATACGCTCACAAACGTTAAGACATAGGGATGCTGTGTTATTCAATTTTTACATTTCCAGGTCTCTGACAACAGTTCTAGGGTATAAAACTGGCAAGATGATTAGAGAATATTCATATATGTTTCAAAATGGCAAAGAAAGATTTACAATAACACTCTAAAGATAGATTAAGAGCCTAGAAATAGGAAAAAGCAATATAAAGTTTAATCAAGACAAAGAAATAAGATTTTATGGGTCATGCTCATATCACTGTATATATTACATGTATACATGTATGCATGTATGATTACATGTAACTGAGAACTGTTGTTTATTTCTCTTTCATCAAATTAAATCATCTCAATTCTTGACAGAGGAGAGAACTAGTTTTTATATTAAAAAATTTGAAGGATCTGATAATTCTTTCATTGACTTTTATAATAGATATCTATAACTTCTCCTTGATTAGTTAAGAACCTACAATATGTAAATTACTATGAAGTACCATGAAAAAACAGAATATGAAATATTTTCTGATCTTGATTTTCAGTGTTTATATGTTTATCATAGTATTTATTTTGGAATGTATGTTATTCAATGGATGGGGAGTATGGAATTTACCTAAAATGTTTCCAGACATCATAAATGTGTCAAGTAAAATCAGTTTAATAAGCATTTCTCAAATAGATATATATTTTAGTAATCTCAACATTATGTTCTTTGTAGAAGTCTGCAAGGATGTTAAAGCAGAACCACCTCACAAACTCACTGATCTATGGAAGTTAAAAGAAGTCAGTGTCACAGAAGCAGGAAGTACAGTGGTGGTCACCAAAGGCAGGAGGGGTCAAGATTAGAGATGTTGGGCCAGTAACACAAAATATTGGAAGCAATAAGTACAAGAGCTGTGCTACACAACATCCAAACTACAGTTAATAACAACATGTTATTATACTTGAAAATTGCTGAGAGTTGATGTGGGATGTGAACATAAAACGAGTACATACATCATTATATTGTTAACTTGGGTTAGCTATTTTATAGTATCGCAAAATGTCATATTTTATAGCATATTTATACTTTTTATTTGTTTTTAAAAAATAAAATAGAAAGATCAATTAGAAACATATTATTATTGCTATATACAATTTTAGATAACATCAGTCTCTGACCAACCATCTTATAGCTGAGGAAAAGGACAGAATTTAGAAATGATAGTTCATAGTCACAGTGCTGATATATACAACTGTAGCCAGGTCACTACATTCTTGAAGGTCATAAACACCAAGATTATATGGCTTAAATCTATCTAAAGAACTCTAAGTACTTGATTAAAGACTGTTTTTTTTAGGTAATAGTGGTCATAAAAATGAAGATGGAAGAAACATAAACACTTCATCAGACAAATATTCAGGACATAGCTGAAATATTTGTGAGTAAATATAATCTTCTAATTGTTAAAAGTTTTCTTTAATAATGTTTTAATGACTCTAAGATTGTGTCAGTTTCTTTAAAATGTGATTTTCCCATGTGCCCTATAATTATGTGTATATGAAGAAAAATGTTGAAGAAAAGTATTTTTAAGTACTATTTTAGAAAAAGAAGCCACTTTGAGTGACCCTTTCTTGTATAGGTCTTGACTGCTCTTAATTTGGATTGAATGGTTAATTAGAAGGCAGAATTATCTAGAGAAAATAAGTTATTTTCAGTTGTCCTGTGGGAATTAGCTCAGAAGGATTCAGCCTAGTATGCAAAACATCTCATTCAAAACACTGGTTACTTAGATACCTGTTATGTAAGTATTAGCATGGAAGGGTTCTGTTCAAGACTTTTCTGAGTAAGTAGATTAAATAAAGACTTTTATGAGAAAATGAACAGAATAGAATGCACTCAAGGCAAACATGACAAACTCTTCTGCTGTGAGGGCTTTTGTTGGTTTTATTGGTAAGGTTGCTTTTCCTTTTCTTTTTAATCTGGTGCATAGATGTATAAACCAATAACTGAATAGAATAGTGTTTTCACCAAGAAAGAGAGGGAGTACTGCCATGGTGAACATGAAATAAAATTAGAAAACTATTTCCAAGCGGATTCAGAAAATACCATAAATTCTGCTTTTAAAGCATAGTTGTTCAGATGGGATAAAAATAATATCCCTTAATCATTACTGAAGAGATGGAGTTCCAGATGCAGAATTAGAGAGTAGGGGAAGAAAATATTCTAGGTGTTAGATGCTGAGAAAAGGGATCAGGGGTACAGTAGCTTGACCAGCAGTTATACTTTTCACCCTGTACATGTGCAATGCAGTTTGAGAGTGAAAAAAATGCAACCAAATTTAGATAATATTTTTAGCATGAATGTTTCCCTACTTTGTTTCTACTGAATATATTAAAAATACCTATATTTGCGAGTATGGACATATATGGTTAGTTTAAAGGAAGTAGTTATAGTATTTGTGATAAATACATTAGAAGAAAGATGTCCTATGACTCAGAGTTTCAGCAGTTTCAGACTATGGGCATCTGGCTTTGGAGGCTTGGGTCTGGGGCGAGGCAGAAATACCAAGATGGGGTGCTCAGAGTGGTGTAAAGCAGCTGACATCACACAAACCAGAAAGGAAAGAGAGGGCCAAGAAGGGACCAGTTTCCAAACTCCTCTTGGAGGAATCATTCCAGATGGCCTCATTTTCTTCCACTAGATGCAAATTCCTAAAGATTACTCCACTTCCTAAAAGTGCGACATACTGTGATCAGTCTTCAGCATATGAGCCTTTGTGTGGGACGTTTAGGATCCAAACAATAATTTCTACCTTTAAGGACAGATGAAGATGTAACTCTGAAAAGAGAGAAGATGAATCAACTGCCTTTAGTTTGAAATAAATGATTAAATGGCAGGCAAATAAGAAAATAATAATGAAATAATAATGAAAAAAATAATAATGAAATAAATGATTAAATGGCAGGCAAATAAGTTATTTTCAGATTTTTCAGGGACAGTTTTAGACTGGTGATCTGCCTAGCTTATCCTTGATCAAATTACAGCTTCTTCTTATTGTTTATGTTGATAATTTAAAACATGTGGAAAATACATGTACTCTAGTTTAGCTTTGCTGTATAGCTCTGGGTGATTCTGCACTACTATGTAAACATGTTCGCACTTGGAATGACTCAGAGTGCTCACGAATATAAAGAGTGAGTGGTGTGAGTGGCATCTTTTCCCTCAAGTTAGTTTTATCTTTGGTAACCATGATGGCTGCTCTGAAATACTTGGTACCACTCCTTTTCTTGGGTACTGTGTACTCTTATAGGTACAATGAGAACTTTTGTACAGTTTTTACTTGGATTCAGTCATGATATTGTGCTTATTAACAACTTCTGTAATTTAATTGCTAATTTACAGTGATTTTCCCCCCTATGGATGTATAGTCTCACCTAATCTTCCTTAACAATGTAGATATTTTATATCTTATATGATGTCAAGTTCCATCTCTTTCTGTTTTCTCTTCTGCAGTGCTGAGAATCAAACCCAGAACCTTTCACATATGGATCAAGTGCTCTGCCCCTATGCTATATCTCACCCAGTAATTTTCTATCTCTTGAGCAACAGTTAGTTTCTCTGTAGTGTTTAGCAGTTGCAGACAAACATGCAATGAGCATTTGTCTAGAAACTTCTGGATCTGTGTATGTTCTTCACAGGTATAGATGTGGAGGTGTAAAAAGTTCCTGTTATTTTTCCTAAATATATAGTCTGTTAAATACTACAAACATATCTTAGAAAAGTTTTAATTCCCTGCACACATACACATATACAAGCACTCACTCATACACTCACACATACTTTTCTATATTTCAGTCTTTAGTGTGACTAGATCCTCTTCCCTGTGTCTTTGTTTTTTGGAACAAGATTGTATACTTCTTGTGTTTATATTGTGTACCCAATGCTGCCTTCATAGTTCTTAGTGTGGTGGAATATAACATATTCTGTCACATTTTGACAGATGATACAGGAATATATTAGTCCACTGTGCCCTTGCTAGGGCTAGGATACCATAGAATGAACCGTGGCATTGACTCCAGATGAATGAACACTCATTAAAATATAGCTTCAAAATCTTTTAAAATCATTAAAATTTTAAGATAAACTTATGCAGCTTCATGAAAAACTCTTGAAATCACTCAATGAAAGCTGCCCTCAAAAACTACCTCTGACAAGCTTATTATTACTATTTGTCTTCAGACTTTATTTATACATTGTCCTTGTCATTTGTCTTTATCATTTTGCCTTTATTGCTGCATAAGGAGGTTTATGTTAATGAGAAAAAAACAAAACATTTAGGAGAATGTTGCTAAAATACTTTAATAACTTCACATTTTAAAACTTTGGATGGAAGTTACTCTATTGTGTCATGGAAATTGTCTATAAAAGTAAAAAATATATAATACATAAAAACTTGAATTTTTTCTTTAGAAAACATGTTTTTCTTTAGAATATTTTTGTAGCTTGACATTATTGACTACCACTTTCCACATGTAAAAAACCATTATAGTCACAGACGAATAGTGAGAAATAATAAGATAACATTTTATTCTTTGTGCTATTATTCTCAGGGGACAATATTTGTCTGCATCTTTTAAAATACAGAAATTATACTAATACAGAAACAGTCCATATTTCTGTGCCTGATACTTCATATGAATATGACTAGGTAAAAGCCAATGCAATAGAAAACAACAGAACAATTATTGGGCACCTAATATTTGCCTGGCACAATGGTCATAAAATCCATCTTTACTCATATGTGTTTAGGAGTACTACCTGACAGTTTGTAAAATGTATTATTACAGTAATACAGAAAGTTGCTTACAACAGGACTGTAAAATCTTCTAAAATGTACTAAAGAAATAAAGGATGGCTAGCTCCCAAGGAAATAAGTGTTCACTAATTGAAAATAAAATCTTCTCTATTGACTTTTTTCAAAATGATGAATAATGCCAGAGAACCCAAAGAAGATGAGAGAATATATATTTGAACTCAATTTTTGAAAAGTGCCTTGGTGGATGGAGAAAGACAGATTTTTGCTCTCTCATTTTTATACACGCTTGGCTCATCCTACTTTACAGCGATGTTTCATTTCCGCCCAGATTCTCAAGATAAAATTCATAGCACAACTGCTTGCTAAGCAAAAGGAAAAACATAAATTGTATCTGTGCTGAGTAAATGGATTTGGAAGTTGACTCTTACTTGGCTCGCAGCGTCCGTTGCGGGATAGTTTCTGCTGATTCTGTTGAGGATCTGGCTACAGTCTGGCAGATAATGTGATCGACCACGCTCTGACCCACAGGAAGTTTATGCCAAATTAGACATTTCTGCTATTATAAGTAGCAGTGATTTCTTTAACTTCACCAGCTTTGACCTAACAAACCTAAATGCTTACATTATTTTTGTAAAATAACATTTTTTTCTGTTTATTGGAAATTCAACATTCTATCATTATTTTCCATACATGTCCATACATCTCTGATTATCTCTCTCTGTCAATCTATCTATCTGTCCATACAGAGAGTATAACAACACTGTACACCCATTTCAGCAGCCTGTCATATTAATAAATGTTTGGAAGCTAATGGGCACTACTTTGAGGACCTCTTATAATTGTAGAGACTGAAGGTATACTCATATTAATCTCATTGTATCTTAATAATTCTGGTACTAAAATATTTCTACAAGTTTTCCTTTTCCTGATGTATTCAATTTTGGTGAACTATGAGTGCATGTGCGCGCGCGCGCACACACACACACACACACACACACACACACACACACACACACACACATTCATTCTATGTTTTATGTGGATGTTTGTGTGATGCTGGCAAATGAACCCAGGGCCTTGTGCATGCTAGGATAGAACTCTACTACTTAGCTATCTCCCTAGTCCTTGTTCCAATTTTTTCAGTTCTTTTTCCTTATAGGTAAATGACACAGTAAAAGAAAACATATGCTCATCCAATCTATCTAACTGAATCATTGCAACCTCTGACATGAACCTTGTATCTTTTGCAAAGAATACATTTTCTTTTTCTTAAACATGAAAGTTATCTGAAATTTCCAAAAAGCCAAGTAACGTATATTTATGGCCATGTACTTCTTTTCTAGATTATTTATTTCCTCATATAGTAATTGCTTCTGTAATCGAGTAGATTTTTAACATGATTCCTCTGGTTTCTTCCTGAGATTTTTATTTATTTAATGTTCAGTCTATGGTATGAGTTGCTTAGTTCTATGGTTGCCAGGGAAAGGAAATCACAGCATTTGCTACTGACTTCGTTTATACACAAGTGATGCTCTTATTTAGAAAAACAGATTATGTTATTGATTAGATCATTGTTCATCAGTCATCATTAGATTATTTTTCATATTTTTTTTATATGTATCTGCTTTTCCTTTTTTAACTTCATAGAAAAGTGTTGGGAACTAATGGCCAATAATCATTGTCAGTAATAGGTGTATTTCCTTTACATAGTATTTTTCTAAATGTAAGATAAACTCAGTGTGTAGGGTGAAAAATATATTTGTTTTAATCTTTTCTGAAACTTCACTGAAATGTAAATAAATATATTTTAAGAGGCATGAAATGTCAAGGACAAGTAGAATAGAAGTGACAAAAACAACAATGACATTTTGAGCCTGGAAAGTAGAAATAGTAAATGACACATACAGACATACAAACACTCTTCATTCCTCCCTCTTACTCTATTTTTCTCCTTATCAGTTATTGCTGGGTTCTGGCATAGTGCCAGTGCCTTACCCAGGACAGGATTTAAACAATTAGGGCACAGTTTCTGTGAGGAAGGTGAAACATGTGTTATTTTGTTGTCAATTCTGAATCTCCTCTCCTAACTTATGATACAGTTGACAGAATTTTAATTTAATATTAGTTTATAGTACTGTTTTATGTCATGTATAAAATTCTTAACAAAGTTTCTGTAACTTTGAATCTTTATAGATTTCCCTAATGTATACCCCAAATAGAAACTTTAGAGTCTCTTTTATTTCTTGCCATTTAGTCACAAAAATACTAATAATTTTTCTGTTTTGCATTTTCATTCTGAGTCCAACACTTGTATATCAGATTATATTTAGAGAGAAATATTTCTTCCACCTTTAAATGAACTAATTTTGGTCAATGGAATATGGGAAAACTTGAAGAATATCTTTTATAGTTGTTTACTTCTCTTCATGTTGCATGACTTGTCTTACAATGCCCCTAACCCTAATAATATCTGGATAATATTGGAGGAATAAGGGGAAACCAAGGTCAATGATCATTTTATGGGGACATATAATGCCAGGGAAATATAATGATCCCATTCTAATCATGCTGTTTTGGTATCCTGTTATAATTATATCCCTTCTTCAAATAATTTTAAACATTTAGTCCCAACCTTGTTATGGTATTCATAGAGAGGAGTGTATCAGGATGTAACAAAGTTTTATTGAACTGAAAGTGTGGGACTTTCACTTCAATAAAATAATTCAAATAATTCCCTATTATGTTCCCCTTGGCTGAAATGAAAGAATGGAGCAAAGCCATCAAAGAGAGTCTGAATCCATCACATGTTAGAGCCAAGCTTGCAAACCTGTTCAGGACAGAGAAATAAATTTCTATATAGTTTACCCATTATTTTATTCTGATCGCTATTATATGCAATGAGTGGAGTTCATAATCAAAGTAAGGGAACAGAAAATATAACTCGAACATGTAAAGAGATAAATTAATAATGAGACAAACAAAAGGAAAGTACATAAGAGATATTTAAATCTGGGTGTTCCTGTGAACTTAATTCAAATCATGCTGGAAAGATGACAGGCTGTTTTGCTTTGGAAATACAAGATGTAAACTACCTTCATTGTTTGAAACTTCTTGAGTAGAGCTCATGATATAACACAGGAAGTTGAGATATGCTCATTCCTGAAGCAGTGGGAATGTTCATTCTGAAGAGGGTCCTCCTCAGTCAAATCCAGGTTTAAAGTTGAGCCAGAGTTGGGTGGACATCTAGGGTACTGATTAGAGAAAAATGCAGAGAGGACATCTAAGACTCTGTCAGTGAAAAACACTGTGAAACAATAATCCTCCATTCTAATTGTTTAAAAGAAATATATGTATATATATATATATCATATATAATATTTTAAATATTATACATATAATATAATATATAATATATGTTATATATGTATTTAAATATTATATATATATATATATAATATTTTAAAACTGCATCTTCTTGAAGATATTTTCCATGAGTTTATGGAGATTAAACATCAAGAAACATCACTAGAACTCCTTTACTTTCATAAATTTTTATATTAGAGGAATAGATATGAGCAGATATTTGGAAGTTGGGGACAATTATCCAAAATCTATTGGATAGCTATGATATATATCTATGAGGCAATAGTGGATGAATAAGAGAAAGAAACTTGGTTTGTTAATAGTTTTCAAGCACACACTGTGCAATGGGAATATGAGGCTCTGTCTTAGCTGTGCTGCTAGGTTGATTTGAAAAGTGAAACCATTGGCTCTTGAATTACTGCACACAAATAGCTAAGCATAGTGAACTTTTAGTTTACTTATCATATCAGCTTTCTCCAATAGAGTAATAATTTAGTTTCAACTTGTATTTTCTGCATTTACTAATAGATTGTTAGATAGTTATTTAAAAAGTCTAAAAAGTAATACTAAAATACTTTTAAGAAGTGGTAACTGAGAGTACTGAATCTTTTCTTTGAAAATTCAAATTATTATACAGTACCCCAGAATGATATATAAATATTATGTGTCAAAAATTTAAAAGCATTAAATTTTCAGCAACAACACATTTTAAAGAATTAGAGTTGTACTGAGGTTAATGTGGGGAAGTTAGTACTTCATCAAATTTAGAGCAAGGATTCAATTTTGCTGGTACTCACTAGAAAATAAATTGGGACTTCATAAATGTCAAAAAAAATTTTATTTGATTTGAAAAGAAAAAAGAAATTGTATATATTTAAAGGAACTTTTGAAATGTTCAGGAAGTTGGGGCTATTTTTTCATCTATAAAAGAACCTTTTCCCCCAACAGTGGATAACTAATTTTCAGCTGATTCAGTTATTATAGTTATTTGACTATTGCTTCATCCTGGATTTACTTGGAAAAATATACTGACACTTATATTTTTGTATACGCCAAAAAATAAGGTAAAAGGAAATGGGGTGTAGGAGTAAGTAACAAGGGGAAAAATAATGTGATGGTAATTTTAAAAAAGGAAAAGTCTATGTATACAAGGGGCAGAGGTTTTAGATTGTGTAGGGGTTGGGGAAAAATGAGAATTAAGTCATGTCATATCATATACTGGTACTAATTCTCAATGCTGAAAGCAACTATGATGTGTATATATAAAGTACCAATACAGATTTGAATTTAACAACAAAAAATAGTACTTATTATTCTCTGGCCTCCAGATAAAAGATGAGCCCATGAAAACTTTTACAGAATCCATAAATCTACTCACTTCAGCTTGCAATAAGTAAACTTGATAAGCTGCAGGTACCCAGGGAGAAAATTAGGCTGAAAAGTGTTGTAAAGAAGACCAGTTTCCCAGAGTAGGCATAGATTAGATTATCATTCCGAACTCATCAGTCCTTCGGTATTGGAGAGTTAATTATTCAAAAAGGGGAGATAGAATTTATTTATCCACCCTTCTATCACTGGACTTGGTTATAGGGCCGGTTTTGGCCAGTGGGATGGTGCAGGTATGACACTGGCTGCTATATGTTGGTTTCAGTATTTGCTTTCTTTCTCATGTTTTATACCCTGATACCAGAAGAACACATACTAGATGGAAAATATCTTTTCAGCCTGGACTGAAGAATGAGCAATATGGCAAAGATACAAGCTGGATAGGAGTGAGGAGCCCAAACTGGATCACCAAAGGACAATCAAGGTTAGCTGAGCCACAGTCAGTTTGAAG
>PVIR01008574.1:0-56162 GCA_004026965.1 Petromus typicus
TCCTGACCCAGTAGCACATCCTGGACCCTCAGGCAGCACTTGCAGTGTAAACACAGCTCTCCTCACAGAGGAGCAGAAAGTGCACAGAGCTCAGAAGGAGAAGCTGATGTCATGGCTGAGACAAGAGGCACAGCTGCTGATCTCAAGGTGGGGGAGGAACCGTGAGCAAAGGGAGGAAAGGACTCTGTTCCTGAGGCTGGGAAAGCAGCAGATACCTTAAACCTCATGTGTGACTAGTGGTTTTCAGTCTAGAAAACATGAATGTAAATTTCCTTTGCTTAAAACTCTGAAAGCATCAGTGTGTGATATTTAACCCTTAATTTTAGATTGTAACATTGTAGCAGGAGATACAGGGATATTTCCAGGTTTCATTATCTATATAAGTGATTACTCTTCTTACTGAGTCCTGAAAATATCGATGCAGCTGTGGATTCTCTAAGTTACTGAGTATGTGGATTTCACAGTAGATGACAGAAATTTATAGATTTCTCTATATGTGTGGTTGACATAAATGAGTATTAAATGTCCTACTGGTGAAGGCACAGAAGAAAACTAGAAGAGTATTACACCCTGGTGAGTAAAGGATTCTTTTAGCAAGTTTAAGAATCTTTATTTAGCTGTGCATTGTATATTTTTACATATTGTACTCCCTATAAATAACAAATCTGAGTGTTTATCTGACTATATTTCCACAAAAGACATTCACATATGTTATTGCTTGTATTTTTTTGAGTGGATGATTTCCCAGCTATTTCAAAAACTATTATGGAACCAGTAAAAGCAGATGATTATCAGTTTTTGTAGCTCTTCATAATTGTAGATATATTGCTAATGAATTTATCATTTCTTATGAACTTGGAGAAGGAACCACAAATAACTTCAGTGATCAAGTTTATAGAATTAATTGAATCAAGGACCTGACCCTATGAAGTGGAAACACATCTTGATATTCATCTCTAAACCGGAAAAGACGAATACAAAAAACACATACAAATTATGGAGATTTCAAGCATCTCCAGTGAAAAAGGGCTCCCTAGACAGAAGAAGTAGTTAAAGGTGAAGAGTGATTCCTGTGAGTAAATAACTAACAGACCTGAAGGAATCTAAGACTGAGTAGACAGTGTCTCAGGAGACTCCGAAAGGACTTCGCTAGGCATATGCTGTCTTTGTCTTTGGAGTTGAGAGCTGAGCTCAGAGGTAGTGGGCGCCCCCTGCTGCTCACAGTCGTCTCTGCAGGGAGGTTTTTGTCAGGGCTCACACTGATGTCCTCTTACTGTGTCGCTTGCACAGTAATACACGGCCGTGTCTTCTGTGGTCACGGAGCTCAGCTGCAGGGAGAACTGGTTCTTGGCTGTGTCATCAGTGATGGAGATGCGGCCCTGGAAGGTTGGGTTGTAGTTTGTGCTCCCTAAACCTCCTATTATGTACCCCATCCACTCTAGAGCTTTTCCAGGAGGCTGCCGGATCCAACTCCAGCCATAGCTACTGCTGACAGATTCCCCCGTGACAGTGCAGGTGAGGGACAGGGTCTGTGATGGCTTCACTAGGCTGGGTCCTGACTCCTGAAGTGTCACATCAGACAGGACACCTGAGGACAAGAGGAGTCATGGTTAGTCTTTCCTTCCCACACCCAGGACCCTGTAAGCAGCTAGAGACCCCAGGACCCTCACCCAGAGGAGCCACCAGCAGGCAGAGAAGGATCCACAGCATCTGCATGGTGCCTGCAGGATGGAGACTCTACACTGTCCCCGCTGGTGACAGAGATTTCTTCTGGCGATGCCCAGTGTGATTTGCATGTCTGTGTGTCTGGTGGTATAAGAGGCTGAGGCAGCGTGATGTGCTTTCCTGAGACCTGGTGCTGGGCAGTGGAAGCTGCTGTCCCTGGTGCTGCTTCTCTGGGATTCAGTCCTGGCTGAGCTTCTTATTTTTTTTCTCTGATTTTGTATGTGTTGCTGATGCACTTGCTGATTGTCTGGAGAACATATTAAAGGTTTTCCTCCACATTTGGCCACCCCATTTCTGTGTGACTTTAGTTTTATTTTCTAGAGGGACTCTTTAGGAAAATGTCATGCACAGTGTTGACACAGCCTCTTCTGGGCCCCATCTGCCAGGGCTTTCGTGGTCAACATCCATCATGTAAGGACCTTTGCTATTCTCCCTCATGTTGTCTCCAGTGTCTCCATTTACATGAATTGGCAGGAAGAATCAGTCTTGTGCACATCTTGGTCAGATTCGGTATGCTAGATTCAGTTTGTTAGGGTGCTCATCGCTGCTACTGATGGGTATGTACACTGAATAGAGCAGTTCTCTCCCTCCAATATCCAGTGAATGCATTCCATGTGCACAGTGTTGAGCTTGATTTCTGGCAAGTTCCTTTTGACTGTGCAGATTTTGCACATTCTTTTTAAAAATTAGACATCTACTGCTCTCTGGAAATCCTGGCACTCCTCATGGACTAGAGACATTCTTCCCTGTCCTCATGATCTTGTCCTTGAAGACTCATGTTTTCATAATGAATCAAGCTTCTAAATCAGCTGGCTGAATCCAGTGATTGGAAAATCACCTTCAAACTCCCAGTTCACCTCACACTAATAGAGAAGGAGATGGAAGACACGTGAGAAATCCTCACAGATCAAGGGCATATGAGACTTTGTATCTGGTTCATCCCCACCTGACTCCACAGTTTTGAAATTACAGAGCTGAAGAGGCCCCACTTGCACACCCGCTGCAGCTCCTCCTGCCACTGACAGCCCCAGAGATCACCTCAAATGGGACTACACTCTGTGCGCCTTCATCCCAATTCTTGTCTCCAAAATTAAGACAGAACAGAGCAGATATGGTTGATAACAAATTTTATCAATACCTAATCAAAGGGTTCATGTAGGATTCTAAATTGTTACATTTGTAACAAACAATTGTTAAATTGTAGCAATAGTTCTAATTGTTACATGTAAATTGTTACATTTTATAAAATGTGAGATCCAGTTGAGGGTGGAGGGAGAAATCTTGAGACCACCAGACAGGAGGATCCCTGTGAATTCACAGCCAGCCCTGATCCCTAGTGAATCGAAAGCCATCCCGATCCTCATAGTAAGACCTTGTCTCAAAAAACAAGAAAAACAATCTTAAAACAATGAGATCTGCATACAGTAAATATGCTCACAATGGAAAACACTTCAAAACACGAGAGGAGAAATCCTCTTGTAAGAGATGTGTACAGCCTGAGAAGCAACAGCTTAGATCAAGGAGAGATCAAAACAAAAATAGAACAGTGAATAAGATATATATTTTTAAATAGGAGATAAGACACTCAAAGTCCATTAGCAGGGAATCTTTAAATTTCACCTGGGAATCTGATCCAGGAAACACCTCACAGGTCTTTGAACACGAGAAGCTCATTTATGTCTTTTTCCACATATGTCCTAGAATTCTCCACACTGGAGCCCAGATATGCAGGTATATACAGGATGTTTCCCTTCACATTTTAAATTTGAGGCTTTAAGTATTTATTTCATATCCCTGTGCTGTTAGCGTGTCCTTGACCATGGTGACAGTGTAAGTCTGCCCGTCATGCCTCATGGCCGGTGCGTGTGGGTATGAAATCTCAGTGCCATTCCTTATTACTCTATACATGGCACAGACTGTGCTGTAAACTCTGAAGAAAAAAAACCCCTAAAGCAGAACATGTGTGTGCCTGGAGTATATGTAGTTTGGGCCTTTTCATGAACATTTATATCAGTGATCAATTCACTCACAGATTAAAGCATTATCAGGCTGTTGGGGGTTTATATTTTTAAATTTTGAGATTATTGATACATTTTTACATATACATTATGATCCCATTCAATATGAAAAATCTATAATTGTTCCCTGCTTATCTTGATCCTCACTTTCTGGGAGTGTTAGGCTATATTATGCGGGCGAGTTTCCCGGTCATATTTGCTCTGTGCTGTCACCTGTAGCATCACCTTGTGACAGTTCAGTAGGAAGCCCTGACCAGAAGTCAGCGGAGGATGGTGTCATGCTCTTGACATGCAGACCCATAGCTAACTGAGCTCCTAGAGCTCATAAAGGACACGGTCTGCTCATCCATTCATCTACTGTGTTACAGCAACTGAAAATAGAATCGGATACCATCCAACATGCAGTGGAGAATGCTTTGCATAATATTCCTAATTTTGTAGCCCATTCCCTTACTGCACTGATTAGTGTACAGGAATCATTTTATAACATATGATCATTAACAACCCTCATGTCTTGTCTTGTAGCAGCAAAATGAGATACATAAGAAGAACAAGCTTGTATTCAGAGCTCTGGAGCCTGACAGGAATCACTCACCGAGGGGCTAATTGTGGCTGGATTGCTCCTGGGTCATCACAGTTTCCTAGTTTAGTAACATATGTCAGTGATAAACTGCAAGAAAAGAATCAACAATTGAGGAAGAGATGTTAATTTAGAACAACTTTCTGATGTGTGAAAAGTGAAAGTATGCATTATAATTGTAAGTGTTGAAATATGCAAGCTTGTAAGGAAGACATCACAGCATATTTAAAGTCTAGGTCACCTAACAACAAATATTAGATATATTTTTCAATATATCTAGGAAGAAAAGGCACTATGATTAATGCCATTGTGTCATTTACTCTGCAATGATAACAAAGAAGCCCAAAGTAGATAAGAAGAGACCCCAAAACAGAGAACACGAGTGGAATATGCTCAGACTCTGCTAAGGCTGCTGCTCAACAATATCTTTTCCATGCAGGACGCTGACTGTGTCTGGAGTTCAGTGAGGCTGGGTAGGGACAGAGGCTGAGCCTGCTGAGTCAGGACCCCATCTGTCCACACCCCTCTCCCTGAAACCACATCTTTGACCTGGTGGTGACTATAGGTACTTCTGGATGGTTACATCAGAGATCTTGGCAGGGGAAGATGCGACTCTGCATCATCAGAGAAGAATCAACACAATCTCTTGTACCTTATAGATAGGAAAATGGGTCTCAGAGCTGGACGAGAAGGGATATGTTGATGACTGCAGAGATCACAGTGAGGGATTTGAAGATGGAACAGGGGTAACATGCTAAGGAAGACAGGCAGGTTCTAGAATCTGGAAAATGAAGGAAAATGCATCTGTATGTAGCTTTCAAGAGGAATCAAATCTATAGCATCAAATGTTAGACCAGCAGCACTTTAAAGGTCCGGAGAAGCTGCTCACTGTGAATGTGATTCTGACACAAAACACAGTCAGGAGCTTCTCACATGTATGTGAGTGTGAGAATGAAAGAGGCTCAGGGAAGATCCCAAGTGTCCCGCTGAGGGCCTGGGCTGCCTGGACTCTCACTGAGCAGGACAATGAGGTAGGTTGAGACGGGTGGTGGTGGAAGCAAATATTTAGATGTGCAAACATGGGGCACAGGTTAGATGTCCAAGAGCAGACAGAGTAAGGAGTCCTGTGGATGAGTCTAGAGCTGAGTTGTTACGTTCTTGAGCAGATACTTAGTTTGAGCCAGTGAAAGAGGCCTGTTCTAGAGAACTAGAGTAGCAATAGTAGTTGTCTTTGCTAATGTCTTAGAGATCAATTTAAGGAAATATGGATGAAACAGCCAGAAGTAGCTTGATGGGCAGTGAGCATCACTGCAGTCCCTGAAAGTGAAACTACAGCCTCTCTCTGTAGGTCACTGTGGTTGAGCTCTGAGCTTGGTGGTCATGGGTGCCCCCTGCTGATAAAGAGGATCCATGCGAGGAGGTTTTTGTCAGGGCTCACACTGATGTCCTCTCACTGTGTATCTTGCACAGTAATACAGGGCCGTGTCCTCGGTGGTCACAGAGCTCAGCTGCAGGGAGAACTGGTAGCTGGCTGTGTCAGCAGTGATGGAGATGCGGCCTTGGAAAGCCGGGCTGTAGTATGTGCTCCCTGTCCAGAGTCCCATCCACTGTAGACCTTTCCCAAGAGGCTGCCTGATCCAATTCCACCAGTAACTACTAGTGACAGAGCCCCCAGTGACAGCGCAGTGAGGAACAGGGTCTGTGATGGCTCTACCAGGCTGGATCCTGACTCCTGTAGTGTCAGATCAGATAGGACACCTGAGGACAAGGGGAATCATGGTTAGTCTTTTTCTTCCAAACACAGCACCTGGAGGCAAATAGAGACACCAGGACCCTCACCCAGAGGAGCTGCCAGGAGACAGAGAAGGGTCCACAGCGTCTGCATGGTGCCTGCAGGATGGAGACTCCACCACAGCTGAGCTGGTGACAGGAATTTATTCTGCTAACACTCGGCCTCATTTGCATGCGTGTCTGAAGAGCACATATGAAAGCTGAGCCCTGGCGACTGTCGCTGGTCCTGAGACCTGGTGCTGAGTATGAAGCTGCCTAGCCTGGCCCTGGTCATCTGGGATTCATCCCAGACTAAGCTGTGCTGTGATCTGTGACTCTGCACAGGCTGGTGATGGAGCGGTTGAGCATGTAAAGGGTGTTTCCCTCCTGTCCTCTGTGAGGCCATCAGGCTCTGGAATTGTAATTTCTGGCGACCCTTCATGCAGGTGCTGTTGCTGCTGCTAGTGCACAGTGTGCTTTAGTCACTTGCCTGGGATGTTCACGGTCTTCCAGACATGAGCATTTCTAAGTTCATATCGATTTCCTCTCCAGTGTGTATGTTTCTATCTCCTGTGATATGTTGTGGGGAATTTCATACTGATTAAGGTTATTTGGGGTTCTATATGTCTCACTCATCAGTATGTTTTATTTAACTTGTTTTGAAAGTTGGCAGCTATTACTTCCGTAAACACTATTAATGTGCCATTTGCCATGTGCACTATTTTTTTTATTTTTCCCTAATCCTAATTAACCTCAACTCGGTACAATATACCATTAACAGTTATGCTCAGTCCATAGAAAAGAGCTCTATTATTTACAATATTAACACTAAGAGAAGCCAAATATTTATGTGCTAATAATCTATATTAAATATCTCCTAAATGGAGCAACTTTATCTCTACAAAAAATATTCAACAGCATTAGTATGATGTACACTATTTATTTAGAATTCATAAACTTTAAGAGTTATACTAATATAGCTATCTCTAGATGGCAAATTAGAGGATGGAAAAAGTAAATTTTAAAATGAATTAGTGGAAAAGCATGAGGAAATAAAGGTGAGATAAAGTGCTGCCCGGAGCTGTGCTCCCTGTGGTGGGCTGAGGTTTCTCTGACGTGGTCTATGGTATCATTTGGGGCAGGTTCCCACTCTGAGTCTATCCCATTCTCCATTGAGCTTTTAATAAGTTTACTATTTTAGGAAATGTCAGATTCAGCCTATGGGAGACTTTCTTTTCACCAACTGAAATTGTTTGAGTCATCCACCAAATTTCTCCTGTTGAAACTTAGTTCAAAGATAATAATATTATGGAAATGCAAATTCTGGGAGGTTACTGGATTATGAGAGCACTTTCATGGAGTGATGAACCCACCACTGTAGTAGTGGATTAGAGGCTATTGGTGGCTGGTTCTGTTATTACAGTGACTGTTTCCTGGTCACTTGCTGTCTCACCACCCAGCGCATCCACTGTGTGGACGCAATGTGAAGCCCTCTCCACAAGCCAGGAGAGCCCAATGCCAAGTTCTTGGGCATCTGGAAACATAAGGTAAATGAGCCCCTCATGAGATTTTCTCTCTGCCCATCCATCCATCTATTCTCTTGCAGTTACAAGAAATAGACTCATGGACCAACCAGCCAAGTGAGGTGGAGAATGATTCTCCCATAATATTGCAAAATTTTTACCAAGCAGTCTTGCTATATTCTTTGGCATGGACAAAAAAATTTTGAAAGATAAATTAGTATCAATCACCATTTTCCCCAGAATTACAGCTAACTTTTCACAAATGTGTTTTGTACTAAGCCAGGACATTGATGAGTGGAGCCACTATGTCTCAAGAATGAGAATTTTAACGACATTTCTTAGAAGACTCTCCTGATGAATGTGCAACAATCCATGCTGTTTTCCACATGATAGTAAATTTTTTCTCTATACTGAATATCATTTAAAATAATATTCTCTCAAATATGGTAAATTACATGAATAATACTTTAACTAACTGTAATTGTTTCCTTTATTTCCCATCTTACTATGAATATCACATAGCTGTACATCAGATATTTGTCTTCAAACTCTTGTGGATTGGATGTCATGAGTTCTGTGCTTATGCATTTTCTATTCTTTGCCACTGTTCCCTTTTAATTAATCCTTTTTTTCCATTAAGGAATCTTCCTATGGAGTACTGTGCTTCCTAGAGTACACATTTAAAAACACTAGGTAAGATGTTATGTATTTCAACCAGAAAATAAATGTGTGATGTGCCAGATATACATACAAATAATAAGAACATTTGAATTGAGAGTGAAGTCTTTGGAAAAGAAGATATTCCTGAAGTGTGTTTGACACACACAGGATAAGAACATCCATGTGGGGTGGCACTGGAACTGAGGTTTCCAGCTCAGAGAAGATCATTGCATTGTAAAAGGTAAATTATTGTTCTTCATGGACAAGATAAATTGTATTATTGTGTACACTGTGATGCTGTGAAGTGTGTTTGCAGAGTGCAGTGGCCCAGTGAGCCAACAAATACCTTTATTAAGTTACATGCTTAAACTCTAGAGAGATTCTAAGTGTGCTTCAGACATGAAACCAGAAGAAACATAGTACCGACAAAGTTTGCACCTGAACTTTTTAAAAAACCAAAACGTCAGCCTTTCCTCTCACAAAGTGGGCATTATCAATGGACACCATCAATGCCAAATTAAGTGACAGATGCCATGAGAAAATGCAGTCCTAGCAGTGAGGAGTAAGCATCATCCATGTGACACCTGTATGACAGGGACAACTGCCCCTCTAATGGAGTCTTGTCACTGGAAACCACGCAAAGGAAAGAAAGAGCTGTCATAGCCTGAAGACTGACCACAGGAGGTCACCGTGTACAGAAGAGCTATACAATGTTGCAAAATTCTCTTGTACTTTAAAACAAATCAACAACAAAAAAACTAGAAGTGAATGAACAGTTTAAGAACAAACTTTAAGAAACAAGAACTTTCTGATATTAACAATATCACCATATTGTAAGGAATCACATACCTAAACTCTCAATGCAGAAATCACACCATGCTTGAAATCCAGGTTTTCAAATGGGTCTAAGAAGAAAACACACTCCATGTAAAGCTATTAGTGAAATATCCAGTGTTGAAAAAGAACTAAAAACAGCAAAGATTCAAAACCAAACAATAAGAGTCCCATGTGCACAGTTTTTCTAGAGTTTTCACTAAACAATGTACTTCTTGAGCAGGGTATTGGCTCTGCATGGAGGACTGGGAGGCTAAGAAGGAGGAATCTTGGGCTGATAGAGTCCATTCCATGGGTCCACATGCACCTCCCCATAACCTGTCACTATGTGACTTGACCGTCACAATGGGACATGGTGGATGTGATTCCATCAATAATCTTGATGAGAAAGTTATTATGTTGCACCATCCAATAGACTCAAAATAACTGAAAGTGTCTGCACAGGTGAAAAGACAGAAGGTCAAGGACAGAGAAACCCATGAAGTTTCTATGAGAGCAGAGGTCTGAACATGGGATTTCTGTGCAGCTTTCAGGAGCAGCCAGCTCAGCCAGCAACTTACCTTCAGATCAACAGTACCTGAGCGTACTCCCCAGGACCTTCCCTGTGCATGTGTGTCTGAGTTGGGACACAGTCAGGAGCTACTAACATATGGGCAGATGTGAGACTGGAAGAGACATCAGGGAAGATTCCAAGGGCCTCACTGGGTGGCTGGGGCTCCCCAACTGCAGCAAGTCAAGATGAGGCCAGAAGCGTAAGAAGGTTGGTGACAGAGGTAAATTTCTGATGTGTAAATATACAGCACCAGTTAGATCTCCAAGGGCAGATGCAGAGTGAGGAGTTGTATTGATGAATTCAGAGCAGAGCAAGCAGATTAGCGAACGGTATCTTGTTTATTCAATCCAGTTAAAAAGAACTCCTTACACATCAAGAATCACAATAGCAGTGACTCCTGTAAGTAAATGAAAAGCTTGAGGGAATGTGCACGACATAGCCAGGAATGGCTGAATGAGTAGTGAGCTTCACTACTGGCTTCTAAAGTTAATCTATAACCTTTGTGTTTGAACCAGGGATTGAGCTCTGAGCTTTGTGGTCATTGGCTCCCCCTATTGGTCGTAAACGCTCCTGCAGGGAGATTTTTGTCTGGGCTCACACTGATGTCCTCTCACTGTGTCTCTTGCACAGTATCACACGGCCGTGTCCTCAGTGGTCACAGAGCTGAACTGCAGAGGAATCTGGTTCTTAGTTGTGTCATTAGTGATGGAGATGTGCCCCTCAAAAGCTGGGCTGTAGTCTGTACTGTCGACCACACTGTTTATTCCCCCCATCCACTGTGGAGCTTTCCCTGGGGGTTGGCAGATCCAGCTCCAGAAGTAATCACTGACAGATTTCCAAGTGACAATGCAGGTGAGAGACAGTGTCTGCGATGGCTGCACCAGGCTGGTCCTGATTCCCGAAGTATCAGATCACACAGGATCCCTGAGGACAAGGGAAGTCATGCTGAGTCTGTCCTTCCCACTACCAGGACCCTGTAAATAACAAGAGACCCCAAGACTCCCACCCAGAGGAGCCACCACAAGGCAGAGAAGGTTCCACAATGTCTGCATGGTGCGTGCAGGATGGAGACTCCACATTGACCCCACTGGTGACAGGGATTTGTTCTGGCAGCGCCCAGCGTGATTTGTATGTCTGTGTGTCTGGTGGTATAATAGGCTGAGCCAGGGTGACAGTCACAGCCTCAGACCTCGTGCTCTGTACCAGAAATTGCTAAGCCTGGCAGTGTTGGTCTAGGATTCAGTCCTGTCCATGCATTTTCTATTTCTGTGACTTTGCTGAGTTGCTGATGCAGACTATAATCATTTCAAGATAATGTAAAGAATTTCCCTCTGCTCTCAGGCCATCACACTGTGCATGTGATTTTATTTTGGGGGAATATGTTTGTGGTGCATCTTGGTGGTGGTTCTACCTTGGCCATATGCTGGGAGACACAGAGTGACTGTCATGGTCTATTTAAATCAGAAATGGCTCTTCAGAAGATTGCTACTGATTCTCCCCTCATGTCACTTCCTACAAAAAGGATTCATGTACTGTACATTATACAAGAAACTCTCCTGATTCACCTTAACTACAAAGGAGAATGTTGGACATAGACAACTAACATCTGCAAACACATGGGAGGTGACATCTTGTGACAACAAGGCAGAGGACCTGGGTGACACTGCATTTAGATCCATGGCTGTGAGTCATTACTGAAGGTTGGAAGGAGCAGCTCATGGGAAGGAGTCATCTTTCACATCCATGATCTCACATGATGGGGAGACCAGGGAGGTACACAGAAGCAAAATCAGTTTCTGTTCAAAGAAGCCAGCAGAGAAATTAAAGATGCTGTGACATCCTGGACCCTGAGTGTCTGATGATAAAGACCAACTGCCCATCATGATGAGCCCACGGGTGAGATCCTCACAATATATAGATTCTCTCATGGGCTCTGTGTAATGTCCTCAAATACAGACACCTACTGCTGTTTGGACTTCTGCTGTAGGAAGTCACCACATCAGCTCTGGAGAATAATAGAATAAAACTGTGCTGATGAAGAAAACCTGTGGAGAGCAGTGGATTATAAAATCCTTGTCTTTAAGAATATTGTGACAGGGCTGGGGAGTTAACTCAGTGGTTCCGGCGCCTGTCTTGCAAGCGCAAGGACCGAGGTTCAATCCCTGGTATCCACATACCATACTGGGTGTGGAGACTCACGCCCAGCAGCAAGCATTACCCACATACCAGAATTCTAGGCATGGTGGCTCATGCCTGTAATCCCAGCACTTGGGAGGCAGAGGCAGGAGGATTGCTGTGATGTGAGTTTGAGGCTGAGCTCAGGGCCAGCCTGAATCACAAAGTGACACCCTGTCTCAAAAAAAAAAAAAAATATTGTGACAGTAAATACCATGTCTGTTCCTAAATCAGAGCAGAATGTGGTTAGAAAGGAGCTATCGATAGGAACTAATGGCTGTGCAGCAATTAATGAAGTTGAATATTTGAACAACCCTCTAGTAGATATAGTTGGGTATTTCTGAGAAAAGAAAGACACTATTTAAAAATATTTTTAATGAATCTTTCACTCCTTGTGCCCCACCTTTGTTTCTCCATCACATATAGCATGACATATTCCTTTTATACAGGGCAGTTATGATGAAACTGTAAAAATTCTCATGCCATTATTTTCTGAAGATTGTGCTCTTTATTTCATCCAATTTTGTTTTAATTGGTATTCAAAAACAATTAAATAACGTATTTTAGAATATCATGTGATGTTTCAATACACATAAATTGTGTAGGATTTAAATCAGTCTAAACTTTTGCATCTCTTTGAGACACTCAGAGGTGGGACATACATGTTATTTATGAGAAGGTTTCAGGAACTTCAGCTATCCCTTGCAGGCTGAAATTCAGAAGGCCACACCAGTGAAGGACACAACCAAGGCATACATACATACATGCATGCATGAGTGCATGTAAATTTAACAAAACCTTACTTAGAACCTGGATATAGCATGTATCAATTGCAGCCAATTTACTCCAGGTTCTCCATAGCCTATACAACAGCAAAAGAGAGGAAAGCTCAGGGATGGACTGAAAGGCCCTCATTTCCCAGGTTCTTTCTCTGAGCCTATGTTTTCTTTATCAGTGTTCTGTGAATCCAAACACCAGATGCTGATCCTAGGCAAATATAGTTCACCATCGCCCTTTACAGGTCAGACATATCTATTGCTGGATCTCAGAGCTCATTGCAGATGCTGAGCATCCTACAGGGAGAAAGTGTGTATGTGTGCATGTATGTGTTTGTGTCTATGTGTCTGTCTGTGCATTTGTGTGTGTCTATGTATGTTTCCCTTAGTGTATATTTACATTACATAATAAATACCTTCATCTCAGGGAAATGGTACATAATCATATCACATCTAAATCCTTATTTTTATTTTTTACCATCCCTCACATGTCTCCCAATACCCTTTCTCATCCCGAGGAAGCCCCCTACTTCTTACAACTTGTCTTTTCTTTTGGTCTTTATTTACATTGTATAGTTTATCATATAAGGAAAGCTGCAATATTTAATGATGACTGCATGTTATCCTTATTTATACCTGAGTTGTATTCAATTGTGCCTAGAAATACATACATTTATCTATTCATCTTTTGATAGATATTAGTTGCATAATTATTTATCCAGTAAGAGTTGTGCTAAGATAAACATGATCTGGGTATGCAGCTGCTTTATAATGTATTTAATTGTTTTGGAAAATACAAAAGTAGTAAAATTAGGTCAAGCATAACTTCTAGTATTAGGTGATTAAGGCATCTTCATACAGATTTCCACTCTTTCATATTAGAAGTTTGTAACAGCATATATGTAAGACACCATCTTATGATTGTAAACTTACATTCAACCCAAGAAAGTAAAATGTCTCTCCCTTCCACTTGTGCAGGGAAAGTACATAAAGATTTAGATACTGAGTAGAGAAAATATTATGTTCAAAACCAAGATCAAAACGCAAGCAAGAGAATGTGATGTAACAAACGGTCTCTAGCAAAGGGAGCTTCTTCAAGGAACAGGAAACTAAAGATTCTAAAAATACACCCCCCCCCCGGGCCCTCTGCACCTGCTCCTGTGCCTGATTCTGAGCTAAACTCAGTGCTTATTTCACTCCAGCCATGTTCCTGTAGCCTGAATAATCCAGCTGAACCTGCAACAGGATTACTGGGGAGAAGATGGATACCTGTCATTCATACCCACAAGCCACACCGTGACCAGCTCCCTCTTCTAAAACCATGAGACGTTCAGTGTGTGGAGCTGCCACCAGTCAGAGGAGCAGCCCTGAGATGTCCATGCACTGAGAAGGCTTCTGTGAAGAAGATGAAGGTAGCTTAGCAAGATATACAGGTCTGCAAAGATGCAAAACTAAAGAACATCTCATCACACTAAATGACTTCCCTGGCGAAGTAGCCAGTGGTGATAGACTTGGTAGACCTAATCATTGGGCTTTCCTGGACTTGTGTTTCAGCTACTGGTGATAAATTCTCATGTAAATTCAACACGAGACACCCAGCCAGATGGGGTGGATACTCAAACACTGTGAAGTCTAGACACTGTCGTATAAGTGCCATCTATAGACAGATGCAGTTCTTTAAAGAACGTTCATTTGGAGGAAGACAAATGTTGGTAAAAGTTTCTTTTCATGCCATTAAACATAATGCTTTTACCATGAAATTTATGGGAAAATATTAACTCAAGTGAACTAAAGCTTACTTTGTGAAAATTCTTAATATTTATGTGTTGACATTGTGCAGGAACTCATTTTCTAAGACAACTGTGATGGATAAGAAAAAAAAGTTCACTAGTCATATTATATTTATCAGGTGCTTTATATCCAGAGAGGATAACTGATTTTCTTGTGCTGAACAACTGACATTTTGAGTCCAGAATTAAAAATATATCTGGGCTAAGAGGGTAGCCAATATGTTGGTCCAGGTCTGGCAAGGTCAACAAGACTCAGGATAGGAAAGAATTTTTTCTACAGGATCGTACAACTTTGGTGAGTCCCCCAAAATTTGTAAGGAAATTGTTGAACCTGAAAGGACATGAATCAACCAATACACAATGTGATACAAAGCAGGATCTCCAGAGAGAAAAAACATCCTCCATTTTTTCATAGGGAGAAAATGTCAAGCAAAACCATAACCATTTTGATTGCTGACACTAACAGAAGAACTGAAAGTTTCTATACATGGTCCTCCAAGTCAGGGCTGGGGAGCATGAAGTGACCTTGACAGATAACGAGAGTTTAATTGCACCAAAAGAGGTCTTATTTTCACTTGGCCTTGAAAACCCAGCAGAATATTGAAATCATAGTAATACAGAAAAGACGTGAAAAGAATCTCTGACCCCTGAACCCCTCTGGCAGTTTCCAGAACCAGCTTCAGATGTACATAAGAGCCAGCTGGCTACAACTGCTCTTCCACTTCTTTATAAAGAGAATCTAGATATACTTTCTTCCCCAATATGTTTCTCCATTGTAATGCTTATGCTTTATTTATACTTGTTTTAACCTGTTGGTAAATTCTGTTTATTCTTTTTTCTTTTTTAGTAGTTCAGGCTGGCCCTGAGCTCAGCCTTGAACTCATAGTAATCCTCCTGCCTCTGTCTCCCAATTGTTGGGATTACAGGCATGAGCCACCATGCCTGGCACTGTGATATGTACTTCTGATTGCTGGTGAGCCTGAGTGTCTATGCCCAACATTGTTGTATGTGGTTACCGGGGATCAAACCTAGGCCCTTGCACTTGCAAACAGGTGCCAGTACCACTGAGGTGAATCCCAGGTCCAAGTCTGTTTATTCTAGACTAGAGTGTAATGAACTCCAAGTCATCATGTGGACAAATAAGCAATAAAATTGCCAGATGCATCTCACATTGCTCATTGGGTAATTCTCCCTGCCTAAGACTTCCTGCTGCTGCTCTCAACAAACCCTCATTAAACCTAAAGAAGACAGCATGAGTATTTCCCCAAAAGCAGTTGGATGAATATCTCAGAGTGGGTAATACAGGATCAGGGCTGTGTAGACAGGAGGAAAATAGAACTAGGGCCTCAGTAGGTCTTCAGGAGAATCTTGACTCTAAGGAGCTAGAACTTTATTGGAGAAGTCCCCACATGAACAGTCTCAAGCACACACGCCCAAAAGAGAAAACAGAGTAAAAAGAATGAAGATACCACAGGGACACGAGGAACTCACCAGAAGGAGTCAGAGCACGGAGCTGAGTGCTCCAGTGATCAAGGGCCCAGTTCCTGCAGAATTAGGGAAAGCAAAGGGGAGAGGGCCCTGACTGACTTCGGGGAAAGCCCTTAGTCAGTATGTACTCGCATCTGTGCTGTCTAAGACACTGTATTCTTCATTGGAGAATCACTATATTCATGGTATATATGGTACATTACATAATCATATGTCTACTTAATAAATGAATGTGAAATCTCGACGAGCACACTGCTCTTAACCCAGTGCCCATCCCAACATAAGGCCCTGAATAGTAGGTCATGGACAAGTAAACAGAGAGGTGGAAATAAAATGCACAGAGAGCACCAGAAAAAGAACATATGCAGGACTGAAGAGAAGTCAATCTCATGAACAAGAAAATGACTATTTTTCCCAGAATCATGGGACAAATTAAGTTCATGAAACAAGCAATCATGGAATTAATCATCAATACGATTTGCCATTGCTTTTGACCACCTTATTAATAGGGAGACTTCTTTCTTTCCTATATTGTGACAGTGATAGATACCCATACAATTACCCCACTGCTTAGGGTTCATAGCTGTTATTTTATTTCTGCCCTCAATGACATCAACAGTTCTCTAGCCAAGTCTTCATCTCCCCCTCTCTGTTATCTCCAGGGAGCAACAGCGCTTCCTCCTGTTGGGTTTTTTACACCTGCAGGGTGTGATCACCACACTGTGTCTCTTGCACAGTAATACACGGCCGTGTCCTCAGACCTCAGACTGCTCAGTTCTAGGTAGGCCGTGTTGGAGGAGGTGTCTGCAGTAAATGTGACTCTGCCCTGGAACTTCTGGGCGTAGTTAGTGCTTCCATCCTCTGGGTCAATCCTTCCCATCCACACCAGCCCCTGTCCAGGGCTCTGTCGCACCCAGCTCATATAGTAATCAGTGAAAGTGTAGCCTGAAGCCTTGCAGGAGATCTTCACTGAGGTTCCAGGTTTCCTCAGCTCAGCTCCAGACTGTACCAGCTGCACCTCAGCATGAGCACCTGTGAAGAGGAGACAGCAGTTGGACAGAGTACCCTCTTACCTGGCATCCTCCTTAGCCCTGAGACTGGGGAATCCCCTTACCTTTCAGAGCTGCCACCAACAAGAGGATTCTCCAGGTCCAGTCCATGGTGTGGAGCTTTGATCTGAGGGCCTCTGCAGAGGAAATTGGTGTTTGTGTGATGCTCTGGCACAGGACTACTTGTATTTACCAGACCAACCAAGGTTATTTGCATATTCATGACATAGGGAACTTATTAGATGAAAACATAAAGCAGCCTGTGGAGAACTATGAGACATGGGCTATGCAGCAGGGGATTCTACAGTCCATATCATATTCCTATTAGATGATGTATATCCTTTGTCAATTTCCTAGACCATGTAAACAGAATCCATCCCACTGAGAATCAAGTCTGCACAGAAGAAGCTCTGCAGAGTGAATCCAAGTTTCCGTGTTACCTGGATACTCAATCCCTCCAGAGCCATCACTGTCTGTGAGGCTGAGCTGGTGCACTGACCCCGTCCTGCTTTCATCATGAGCTAGCAAAGCCCTCTGTTGACTCTAAGAAATGGACCATCTCTTATACTGGTACAAATCCCCATTATGGAGTGCAATCATGATGTGTATATTTAATGTACCAATAAAGATAATTTAAAAAAAAAAAGAAATGGACCATCACACGAGCACCTAGAGAGACAAGCAGACACCTCTGATTTCAGCCTGGAGTCCTGGGATGGTTCCCCAGCACCTGTCTGTGATGCCGAGATCCTAGTTGCTCCATAGGAAATCCCTTGGTCCTCAGACCAACATTGTGCTGTGTGGTCCAGGCTCTAGATCTGATCTAGGACAAGAATGATGAGGTTGATGACTCTATTTCAGAATCTCACCTAAGACTTTGATTTGATTATGTTTGAGATTCATCCTCAGTTCAAACCCATAGTGTTATAGATTTTGGTGAATTCATTTCACATATTTTGGGATCACTGACCAAATGTGTATTTGAAATGAATGGGAAAAGAGAAGGGACTTCCTTGACAATAGTTCCAGATTACAGAAAGACACAGAGTTCTGAGCAGAAATTGTGCACAACAGTCAGTAGAACTAAAGTAATTTGTTCCCAAATGTGTTTGCTTTGGCCATTATGTCCCTTCTGCACTGATAAGATGCTTACACTAGGTCCACATGTGCCATGTAACAAACGATCCCATTCTAGCTCTTTCCCCTGACCAACCTTCCTATGTAAGATGTTGCACAGGCTTCTCCTTTACATCTTTGTTCTCAGGTCTTTACACTCTAAATACTTAACAGCAGAGGTTCCAGCTCAGTGTTGTTTCCCTAAAGCTCAAATGTGTGAAGCACCAGCCCCTCTGGGTCTCTCGGTGACTGAAGTCAGGTCTCACCTCAGGGTGATCGATTTCATTTTCTCCACAGCCACAGTCACAAACAATGACTTCTATTCACTGGTTGTCATCACTACCCAGTGATCTCATCCACACAGACCAGGCATCTGACACTTTCTCTCACCCTCCAGCTCAGAGAAATGTGTCTCCTCATGTGGAACATCATTGGAATTAAGAAAAGTCCTTGCCGTGTTGCACCACCTTATTGGGGATATATTAAGTGCACTAAAAACACCTGTACATGGCTCTTGTTGCATTTTTTATTGAGGTAAACTTCATTGGATCCAACAGGACATTTGTGAAACATGTATGCACTTTACAAATTTCCGGTGTTCATCACAAGTTTTCAAAGAGTAAACTTAGGCCCAGGAGGATCCTTTCTGAAAAATCCCCTGTGACTGGGCTGCAGCTGTAAAGAATGTTCCCTGAGCTCCCTGCTACTCATGACCCTATAAACCCATTCATGTCCTGATGATAAGGTGATCCCTACAGTGTTCTCAGATGAAAGTAAATGGCTGAACTGTGTGCAGTCTCCTTAAGGACTACATGAAACTCATGATAATGTCCTGAAGTAAAGGATCTGGTGACCACACCTACTATTCTGCAGAGAGACCAGAGCAGAGAGGATTTCTTGAGATGGAACTTGCAAGGCGAGGCTCCTGCCCTTTTGTTTCCTTTGGGGACCAACCAGGGCACCGCCTCAGGAACAAGGGAGGCACATGACCCATCCCCATCATTCCTCCCATGAGGACCTGAGGAGATGGTGGCTGGAGTTAGAGGATGACCTATCCACCCACAATCAGGAGTCATCTCACCCAATTACTAAATTGGAGTGTCGTTTAATACTTATCACAACTGGATGTAGGGAAACAGGGACTGTCTTCATCTTGGGCTCCTTGTTCTCACAGTGCACTGAACCTACAGGAGGTGAAGAAAAGGTGCCCCACAAGAGTCATTCCACCTAGGATATGGGTCAATACATGACCCCGTACCACATGCACAGGGAGGTAAATGATCATCTTCACATAGGTTCCCATGCACAGAGTCACAGCCTGCTAAGGACATGGGCAGAAGTATGCTGCATAGAGGACATAGGAGCAGAATCTTATCGATAAGGCACTAGACCAGTGTCACAGGCCAATGGGACCTCTGTGTGGGGTGGACCACATCCTCACACTTGATGCCTCACTGAGTACCTGACCCTGCTCAGCCTGAGAGCTGTGTACAAGAAACTACTCATCACAGCAGTTATTAAGGCTCTAGGACAAAACAGCTTGATGGCTGGACTAGTTTGTTTCCAGGCACCTTGGCGTTGCCACTGGGAATTGTCCTTGGTTCACATTAGGCAAACTTTGACATCATGTGACCTGAGGAAGATGAGGAAACTTGTAACAAGTTCCTAATCCTGCACCAGAAAAATGATGGATCCTTTGCATTGCAGATGCCAGAGCTTCCCATAGCGGAAGTAGTGAGTATGATGAGTCTCCCCACATCCCTGGGCCTCACCTGCACCAAACACCATGCATAGAAATCAGAGTCTCTTGGGCTGGGTATTTAGCTTAGTGGTTTCGGCACTTGCCTTGCAGGCACAAGGGCCTGGGTTCGATTCCCCGGTAACCACATACAAGAAATGCTGGGCATGGAGACTCAGCCCACCAGCAATCAGTACCACATAACACAGTGCCAGACATAGTGGCTCACATCTGTAATCCCAGCACTCAGAAGGTAAGAGGTGGGAGGATTGCTGTGAGTTTGAGGCCGAGTTCAGGACCAGCCTGAACTACAAAGAAATACCCTGTCTCAAAAAAAAAAAAAAAAAAAAAAAAAAAAAAGAAATCAGAGTCTCTTGATACAATCCAGAAACAAGAATGAGAGCTGCAGCTAAGGACACTCACTTATGCAATGTGCAGAAGTATAAAACTCACAAGCTAGATGTAATACTATGAATTGCAAATATGTACTAATAAAAAATAAGCACAAGGATTAGTGTTAGTGAGGGATTGTAGAAAAGAGGGAACAGAGAGTTACTGTGCATTGTGCTCCATATTTCTTTTTGAGGAAAAATATGTTAGAAGTAGACAGAGGTGATGACAAAATGTACTAATTGCAACTGAACTGTACACTTTAGACATATTTTTATGTTCAGTAGATTTTATGATAATTGAAAAAATAAAGGAGTACATATGGGAAATCAGTTGGAAAAATAGCATGAATGCAAATGTATCTGGTATAAAAAGAGAAACATGAGTCTATGACAACACAAAGCCAATATTTCCAACATTATGCAATATTTGTAGAGTCATATTTATTAAGATTTCATGCAACTGAAAATTGTGCCTCTTCTCCGCTCCATGTCATGGAGGATCAAATCATGGTTTAAGTGACAGAAAGTTACCATATTATCTAAAATGGTGTGAAATGGTTTTCTGTGATCTCTCATGCTGAGCTGTGCAGCAAAACCGATTTAAGGCTGAACAGGAAGTTATGTGCTGCAGCTTCCCCAGTCTGGGCCCTGTGCAGGCTCAGTGAGGTCTCTTATGTTCTAGGCACCTGGAGACCTCATCTGTTGTTGAAAGAAACCTGTCAGTCCAAGTTGGACCTGGAAGGTCATGGGTGACCCCTGCTGGTCCTGAGTGTCCCTGCACAGAAGGTTTTGTCAGGGATTCCACCGAGGTTGCCTTGCTGTGTCTCTTGCACAGTAATACATGGCTGTGTCCTCGGTGTTCACAGAGCTCAGCTGCAGGGAGAACTGGTTCTTGGATGTGTCGGGGTAATGCTCAACTTCCCTTGAAGAGATGTTGCATACTCGTAATACCAGTTGGACCTGTAGTAGTACCTCCTTCCCAGCCACTTTAGACCTCTCTCTGGTTTCTGCCTGATCCAGTGCCAAGTAGCACTGGTGCTAGAGACAGTGTCTCCAGTGATGGTGCAGGTGAGGGAGAGAGTCTTGTGAGGGCTTCACCAATGCTGAGCTCAATTCCTGGAGCTGTACCTGGGACAGGAAACCTGGAAACAAAAAGCAACAGCAAAGTTAGCACTTAGGACACATGAATTCTTTCCAAGAACTATATTTCCTGTATACTGACCCTGTGGTTGACCCAGAGCAAATAGCAAGAGAAGCAGAGAGACAGACATTTCTAGGGCTCTGTTGGACAATCTGGTCTCCAGAGTTCAGCCAGAAGTCAACAGGCTCTGCAGGATCCTGCAGTAGCTGATACTTAAAGAGAAATAGTTCCCCCATTTGCCTACGCATCTGACTTGTGAATATAAGGCCACGAAATGGAGATGGCTCATAGAAGCACAGGGAACATTAGGTTAAAACACAATTTTCTCCACAGCCATTTCCTTCTGTTTGTTGGACCAAAGACTAGGGAAAAAGACAGAAATACATAGAAGTTTAATCTGATCAGACTGAGCATGATGCTTTGGTCGTTAAAAAATAGTCTTAGTCCAAACATGGTCTTAATGCCCATAATAACTGAGTAGATACTTTCATTTCCTCAGCCTTTCATTCAATCAATAAATTCCAAACAGCATCAAAAGGCACCTTCACTCCAGTCCCTGAAGATGCATCCATGAGAAAGGCAAGAGGTGGTCATAGATGGACAGCTCCAGTCAGCAGATGGAGGAGCAGAGGGTGCAGAGGACAGACTTTTGTGAGACTAGACCACTGAGGCTTTCTCATGATAGTGTGTCCTGAGATGGCTCAATGAAGAATGAATATGGGAGTCTGTCTGGGGGCAGCTCCTCATGTGTAAACCAGGTCCTCGGAGGACACACAGGAAGAAGCCACTGTAACACAGAATGAAGTCATCACGGCCATAGCCTGGCCCATTGCAGTGATGACAGTGTTTAGGGAAGGCCTGCAACGCAGTTCAGAGCGCACACCAGAGCCAGAGTGAAGGACTGTGAGGGTTTGTGGGAAGGAGTCACTGAGGGATTTCTGATGACATAGATGAGATGTGACCACCGAGATCCTGACAGCATGTGAGATGGTGAGAGAGCAGCACAGCTACTGCTGGATGAGAGATGCTTGTCACACATGTGCATGAATTTCTCCTCCCATAATTCATGACCTTACTTCATGGTGGGCAGCGGTTTATATTGCTCAGGAAGTAAGGAAGCACAAGACAGGGAAGCCACATTTTGTGAAGATCATGTGTGTGTTTTCACAACATGTAAAGGGAGTCAATGTTGAGGACAGCGCTGGGGGGGGTGGGCGGCACCATGCTCACTCAGTAGAAACTCCAAAAGTAACAACTCTCAGGTGATGCCATATTTCACAATGTCAGGAAGATTAATTCTGCAGAGCCTGAAAGGAAAATGCCTATCAAGGTTAATTTCTTTACTTGTTCTCTTGTATTTTCTAAAAACAGAGTTCAAATATAATTGTATACCTATGTTTTTGTAATATGACAGCTATGTATTAGTAGTATTTTTCATTAAAATTTAGAATAAGGCCTTTAGGACCCTTACTTTATAGCTGCATCATATCAGTATGTTCCTGCAGTCTGATATCTGCTTTTATATTCCATTTATTTTTGAGAGTCACTTTTGTGCTTGTAAAAGTCCTGGAAACAATTCTCAACAGCTATATGCGGTACATGTAGTTTTGGTATCAAAAGCTCTAATCAAAATCTGAAAATTCTGTTTTAGGTTTCATACTTTTTTGTATTTCTTATTGCAGATTAGATATTTATCTTAAAATGCTTGTATCTTTAGACACAGTGTCCGGTAGGTTTAGGAGAAATTACTATGTCCAAGCCTGGGGCTGGTCTTTGGGCATCTTCTTGTTGCAGACCCCAGGGCTGTGCTCCAAATCAGAGGAACGTCTGTGAGAAGTGTATGCACCAGTCATCCTGAGGGGGTCTCCATCATGACTGAAAAGTAACACTGGTAAATACATCTATTTCAGTCAGTGAGCCCTAAAATCAGCACACTGCCCTCGATCATGAGTTCAGAGTGCAATAATACAGAGGCTTTAATGGACCAATCTGCCAGTGTTCCTGAACAGCAGATTCTCCCACGGACAGCTTCCAGCCTCACCAGCACTGCAGATTCCTGTATCTCCACTTATAGTCCCCTGTGCAGATGGGAAGTTCCCACCTCCACTGTCATGAGACACAATTTTTCCCCAGTTTCAAGGCAAAAGTTCTCTTTCCACATAATAACACACCGTGTTTGTTTCTGCTTCTCTGGAGATCCCTAACTACAGAATGTTCTGTCCTGTTACTTGGCGCTTGAGCACCGTCGTCAGCTATATGATTGGACCGCTTTGGTGTCTCCTCTAACTCCAAGCTGAGTATTTCAGTTGGAGATTTCTTTTTTCTATCATTACCACACGGGTCAGCTTGAGGAGAGTTAGGAGTTCTGAGAAGCATTTTGTTGGATTAACTGGTTCTATTTCTCTGTATGTTTATTTGTTTTGTATTGAGAATCATTGGCATATATTCTTTTTTTGTTTTCCTTTTTGGAGACAGGGTCTCACTTTGTGGTTTAGGCTGGCCCTGAGCTCAGCCTCAAACTCACATCACAGCAATCCTCCTACCTCTGTCTCCTGAGTGCTGGGATTACAAGTATGAGCCACCATACCCCGCTCTGTGGTATGTTGTACTGACTACTGCTGAGCGTGAGTCTCTACACCCAGTATTGTATGTGGTTACTGGGGAATCAAACCCAGGCCCTTGCACTTGCAAGAAAGGTGCTGGAACCACTGAGCTAACTCCCCGGTCCCTCGTTGGTATATTTTAATAGGAAGTTTTGTTTCTACAGAGGATATCTGTTCTGGTTATTTGTACTTTTCAATGATGTTCCCTGATGGCCTCTGTCCCAGGAAGCAACCACCTCTATGTAACTGTTATGAGAGGTTGTAGAACATGGGACCTAGAATCCAATTGGTCTTTTGTAGATCAAAGTACTGTTAATGTCCAAAATTTAATAGTCATTAGAATATCAAAAAATCCAATTAATATCCATAAGAATGTTACCTTGGCTATACTAATAAAATAAGTCTCAATTATAAAATTAAATGCAAACTGAATGTTGGCAAACTAATAATATATGACAGTTGTGCACAACAAAGAGTTCTATATTTATAGAATGAGCACTTGGGGAAAATAAATATTAAACAGTATTAGTTTACAATAAATATCTAAAGAATGGAACAACTTTAACTCTACAAAAAGTGGAGCAGTTTTTAACAGCAATACTGTAACTAACAGAAAGAGAAATTTACGTAGAGCTTCATAAAATTTAATAGTTATGCTTGTAAAGGTAGGGGGTTGGGGAACCAGAACGTGGAAAAGTAAATTTTGAAAAATTAATTTATAGGAGAAGAGAAGGTAAAAGCAAGACAGGGTGTCTAAGTAAGAAATTGATAATGCAACATAAAACATGATAAAAGAAAGGTAAGAAGGACAATAAAAAATTTTGGAAGGAGAAAAGATAAAAGGCAAAAGAGAAACTAAAAGAGGACAACAAAATACTGGGAGAAAATGCTCAAATCCCTAACAAGCTTGATGAAGGAAAAATATATATAAAATAGAAAAAATTTGGTTGAAGAAAAAATTCATGTGAATTATTGGTTTCTTTCTGTGATATGGGTAACAGAACTAGGAATGGCTTGATGTGTAGTGACTGTCACACCAGTCTCTGAAAGGTGAACCATGTATAGCCTTTGCATTTGGTTTGGGAATTGAGCTATCAGTTTAGTGGTCCTGAGCTCCCCCTGCTGGTTAAAAAGACTCCTGCAAAAGGATTTTTGTCAGGGCTCACACTGATGTTCTCTCACTGTGTCTCTTGCACAGTAATACACGGCCGTGTCCTCGGTGGTCACGGAGCTCAGCTGCAGGGAGAACTGGTTCTTGCCTGTGTCAGTAGTGATGGAGATGCGGCCCTGGAAGGCTGAGTTGTAGTTGGTGCTCCCAGCATTACCATATATTCTCCCCATCCACTGTAGAGCTTCCCCAGGACGCTGCCGGATCCAGCTCCAGTAGATATTACTACTGACAGAGCCCCCAGTGACAGTGCAGGTGAGGGACAGGGTCTGTGATGGCTTCACCAGGCTGGGTCCTGACTCCTGAAGTGTTGGATCAGACAGGACACCTGAGGACAAGGAGAGTCATGGTGAGTCTGTCCTTCCCTCTTCCAAGACTCTGTAAACAACTAGAGACCCCAGGATCCTCACCCAGAGGAGCCGCCACCAGGCAGAGAAGGGCCCACAGCATCTGCATGTTGCCTGCAGGTTGGAGACTCCATGACAGCCAAACTGATGACAGGAATTTATTCTGCCAGCGCCCATCTTCATTTGCATGTGCCTAGGTGGTGCATATAGGAAGCTGAGCCCTGTGACTGTCACTGGTCCTGCGACGTGGTGCAGTGTGGGGGCTGTCTAGCCTGGCTCTGGTCATCTGGGTTCATCCCAAGCTAAACTGTGCTGTGATCTGTGACTCTGCACAGGCTGGAGATGGAGCTGAGGAGCGTGTAAAGAGTGTCTCTTTCCTGTCCTCTGTGAGACCATCGGGCTGTAGCTGGAACTGTCATTTCTGGAGATATACTTTGTGCTGGTCCTGTTGTGGCTGGTTGTGCTCAATGTACCTGGGACGTTCCGTAAGCCTTTCACAGTCCGTATCGATTTCCTCTCCAGCGTCTCCACCTCCAACAGCTGTGATGTGTTGTGGAGAATTTTTGTTGACTGTGGGTATTTAGGATTCTATATGTTTCCCTCATATTTGTGTGGTTCTTTTTCTTGTTTTGAAACTTTTCATCTACTACTCCAATAATTAGGACTTTTATGCCACTTACCGTATGCTATTTTTTACAAATGTAAAGTGACCTTGGTTTGGAATGTCTGCATCACCTAGAAGCTCTGGGATCCATTTTTCATGTCCCCTTTTTATTTTTAAGATATCTCTCACTGATTGGTCTCTTATGACTTTCTGTGTTCTATTCTGAGACTATCCTCACATTGGTCTCTTCTGGAGCCCTTAGTTTAAGAGAATATTTAAGTTCCTGAATTTCTATCTGGAGCCCTTTCATGGACCCTAATTCATTTCTGTGCTTATCATGTGTGCTCTGGATCATTTTCCTTAGCTCTTCCATCTGTTAAAAATTCTTTTTCACACTTGCTTTTGTTTTAAGAGGCCCTGTGTCATTACTTCTTCCTTCTGTGCCCCTGCTCATGGCCTTATTGAACTGTTTTGTTATTTCCCTAATTCTACTTTGAATAATTGTTTGAAGACTTTGGTTTCTTTCCCCTTTAATGCCACATAAATGAGCATGGAAAGGTAGTTAATAGCAACAGATATGTTCATGTGGCTATAGAAATAAAAACATTATCAATCATAGTATTAAATGCTGTAATCAATCCATAGAAAAGGGATCTATTTTTATGATATGAAAAACAACAGAAACAATATATTAACCTACTATTAACCTGTGGTTCCCTGGTGGGTATATTCATAAGGAATTAAATGCATCACATCACAGAGACCTCTGTGCCCCCATGTTTATAGCAGCTCAATCTGTGATAGCTACATCTTGGAAACAGCCCAAATGCCCATCAACTGGAGAGTAGATAAAAAAGATGGTATTTTAATGAAATAGAATAAAACTTATCCAGAAAGAATGACAAATTAGGATATTTATACCTAAATGGATGCACGTTGAGGCTGTATTCATAAGTGAAATAATACACAGATGTGTAAATACCATATCATTTCTCTAGTGCAAGAAGCTGAAGTTGTCACTGAGGTTCATGTTGTATGATGCGTGTTCGGAAACAGGAAGAAAAGAGCAAAAGAGAACTGGGGGTGGCAAGAAAAGCAAAACAGGGGAAAGAAAATAATGATGGTAAAATTAAAAATGAAACAAACTATGGTACAGAGCTTTGGGGATGTGAAGGGAGGGAAAGACAAGGGGTAAAAAAGTCAAGATATTCTATGTACATGTATAAATTTCAAGAAATGTGATCACAATGTATTCCTAAAATGTACCAATAAACTCAGTTTATTAAAAATTTACTAAATGGACCAACATTACCTCTACAAAAAAGAGAACAATATGCAACAGCATTACTGGGATGTACACTGTTCATATAGAGGTTCATATATTGTAAAATTAATACTAGTAAATGTGGAGTGGTGAGCAAAGATAGGAGGGAAAACAAAGATTAATTAAATCTGTGTGATAGGAAGAGGAGATACAAGTCAGATACCTGCTGCCCTGAGCTGTGCTCCCTGGGGCCTCTCTGGCCTGGGTGCTCCCTCATGGGGACTCGGGGACACTCCTCTGACATGAGCCTGCTCTCTCACGGGGTGTGCGGTGCTGCTTCTGGTCTTCTCTATCACATGGGGAAGGAGGCGACTCGCTCACATGGTTCTCACCTGGGGATGGGGTCCAATCTGAGTCTGTCCCATTCTCTACACGGCTTCTAATCAGCTTATTATTTTAGCAAATATTGTCAGTTTCTGCCTGACAGAAACTGTCCTTACACCAATTGAAATGGTTTGAGTCATCCACCTAATTTCTCCTGTTGACTTAGTTCTCAAATAATAATATATGGAAATGTAATTACGGGGAGGTGACTGGGTCATGAGAGCCCTTCATGTATTCGTGAATCAACCACTGAAGTAATGGATTACAGGCTGTTGGTGAGTTTTCTTATTAGAGTGAGAGTTTCTGGGCCACTTGCTGCCTCCCCACCCAATGCATCCACTCTGTGTGGACACAGTGTGAAGCCCTCTGCTCAGGCCAGGAGAGACTGGTGCAAAGCTCTCTGGAAGCTGGAAACATAACATAAATGAGCCCCTTATAAATTGTTCTCTCTGCTCATCCACCCATCTATTGTCTTGCAGCTACAAGAAATCGACTCAGGTAACAACCAATCAAATGAATTAGAGAATGATTCCCCCATAATATTGCAAAGATTATAACTGACACTCTGCATTCTTCAGAATAGATGGACAATTTTGAAAGACAAAATTTGTATCAATCACAACTTTTCCAGGAATTACAGCTAATTTTTCACAAATGAGTTTTGTGCTAAGCCAGGACATTGATGAATGGAGCCACTGCATGTGAGGAAGGAGAATTTTAGTGATATTTCTTAAGGTCCTCTCCTGATGGATGTGCCAAGTACATACTCTGTACTATATGAGAATAAGTTTTATCTCTGAACTGAATAGCATTTGAAATAATGTCCTCGCACAGAGTGTGGATTGTGTGAATGACATATTAACTGTAATTGTTTCCTAATATATTCTATATTACTATGATCATCACATGGCTGTTCACATGAACATCAGATATTTGTTTTCAAACTCTTTTGGCTTTGATGTCATGAGTACTGTGCTTAGGCATTTTCTATTTTTTTCCCACTTTCCCCTTCTATTTAATTCTTTTTTAGTATAAACGATCTTCCTAGGGAGCGCTGTGCTTCCCAGAGTACATAACTGAGAATACTGCGTGAGATGCTATATATTCTAAGCAGCAAAGGAGCATAGATTGTGTCAGACATAGATACAACTGATAAGAATATTTGAATTAAGAGTGAAATCTTAGAAAAGAAAATATTCCTGAAGTGTATTTCACATACACAGAACAGGGACATCCATGTGGAGGCAGGATTGGAACTGAGGTTCCACCTCAGAGAGGACTGTTGCAGAATGTAATTTATTTTTCTTAATGTCTGAGAAAAATTGAATTATTATGTACACTATGATGTTGTAAAGCATGTCTGCAGAGTGCAATGACCAAACTGAACCAATTGACACTTTATTAGCTTACATGCTGAAATTACAAAGAAATTCTATGTTTGCCTGAGACATGAAACCAAGGGAAACACAATACTGACAAAGTTTGGGCTTGGACATATTAGAAAACCACACCCTGAGCCCCTCTGCCCACAAACATGGCACACCAGTGCTGAACTAAGTGAGGGATGCCATGAGAACCAGGACCCTGGCATAGTAGGCACCATCCATTTAATGCCTGGGTGACAGGGACCCCTGCACCTCTAATGGAGTCTTGTCATTGGAAACCACAGCAAAGGAAAGAAAGAGGTGTCATAGCCTGAAGACCAACCACAGAGGTCACCCTGTAGAAACAACCTATAAAGTCTTGCTAAATTTTGTAATACTTTAAATATCAACAATAAAGAATTAGAAGTGAATGAACAATTGAACAATAAACTTTGAGAAAGAAGCATTTTCTGATATTAAAACAGTCAACATATCCATTGTAATTGTAGACAATTAAATATGAAAGCTCTCCATGCAGGAGTCACACCACACTTAAAATCCAGGATGGAATAAATAACATTAGATGTGTATTCAAATGGGACTTGGAAGAGAACAAACTTCATGTAATTCTTTATGTCAAAGACAGTGTTGAAAAACAAAGAAAACAGCAAAGATTTTTTTAAAAACAGGAGTTCCAGTGCAGTCTTTTTCTAGAGATTTCACTAAACAATGTATTTCCTCAGCAGGGTGTTGGCTGTGAATTGAGAGGAGAGAGCTTGAAAAGAAGAAAACACTTGGTCCAGTGGAGTCCAATCCATGTGTCCACACCTACCTGCCCATAAGCTGTCATGATTTTACCTGATGATATCAACAGGAACATGGTGGATATGGTTCATTAATGATCTCAAGGGGAATCCCTTGAGATCCCTTGGATCTTTGCGATCCAATAGACACCGTATAACTGAAAGTGTCTGCATAGGAGAAAAGATAAAAGGTCGGGGCCAAGGAAATGGTGAGGTTTCCATGAGAGCAGAGGTGACTGACAGTGATGAGCTCTGGAGATAGAGGAGGGGACCTGCTGAGGGAGACAGGCAGCTCCTAGAAGCTGGAAAAGGCAGGAAAGTGGGTCTGTGTGCAGTTCTCAGGAGCAACCAGCTCAACCGACATCGTGCTGCTAGGACACCAGCACTTCAGAGGTACTGAAAAGCTCCTCACCTTTGAATGTGGCCTTCACTTGAAACATAGTGCGGGTCTCCTGCCATACGTATGGGTGTAAAATGAAATGGATGTCACTGAAGATTCCCAGGGCCTCATTGAAGGGCTGGCGAGTAACTGGAAAAGGTTGGAAAGAGGCCAGAAAGTACAGAAATGTAGGAGCAGAGGTAAATTTCCTGTGTGTATATGTGGGGCACTGATTAGATCTCCAAGTACAGAAGCAGGGTGAGGAGTTGAATGGATGAGTCCAGAGCAGCGCAGGAAGACTGGTGAAGGGAAACTTGTGTTTTCAGCCCAGTGAAAAAGTGTTCTACAGACAGGAAAAAGCTAAATGTGAGGAGTGTTTCCTGTATGTAAATAAATAGTGGACTTGACGGAATCTAAGACTGAATAGATCGGATCACAGGAAATGATGAAAAGCCATGGGCGCCAACCTGCGGGGAGGTTTTTGCCTGGGCTCACACTCATGTCCTCTCACAGTGTCAACTGCACAATAATACACTATCTTGTCCTCGGTGGTCATGGAGCTCAGCTGCAGGGAGAACTGCTTCTTGGCTGTGTCAGCAGTGATGGAGATGCAGCCCTGGAAAGCTGAGTTGTAGTTTGTGCTCCCCAAATCTCCTAGTGTGTACCCCATCCATTGCAGAGCTTTCCCAGGAGGCTGATGGACCCAACTCCAGTAGTACTAAGTACCGACAGTTTCGCAGTGACAGTGCAGGTGAGGGACAGGGTCTTTGATCGCTTCACCAGGCTGGGTCCTGACTCCAGAAGCATCGGATCAGGCAGGGCACCAGAGGACAAGGGGAGACATGATAAGTCTGTCCATCCCACTCCCAGACCCCTGTAAACAGCTAGAGACACCGGAACCCTCACCCAGAGGAGCCGCCACCAGGCACAGAAGGGTCCACAGTGTCTTCATGGTGGCTGAAGGATGGAGACTCCACAATGACCCCACTGGTGGCAGAGATTTGTTCTGACAGTGCCCAGTGTGATTTGCATGTCTGTGTGTCTGGTGCTATAAGAGGCTGAGCCAGCATGATGTGCTTTCCTGAGACCTGGTGCTGGGCAGTGGGAGCTGCTGTACCTGGAGATGCTGATCTGAGATTCTCTTCTAGTTAAGATATTTTTCTGCTCTCTGGTATTGTAGATGTTGGTGATGCACATGCTCACTGTGTGGAGAAAATACTAAATGTTTCCCTCCTTTTTTGTCAGCCCATTGTGTTGTGCCTGTGTTTTCTGGGGACACCCTTCATGAAGATGCTGCACATGTTGGTGATGCAGACTCTCCCCAGCCTCATCTAACAGGACTGAAGGAGTAATGGGAAGCCAGCGCCCCAGAATTCCTCGAGGCTGACAGGAAGGGCTTTCTATACATTTTCCTAATCTGCAACTTGTGAAGGGAACTGAGCTGAGATCAAGCCCGAGATCTTGTACAAGAGGATTCTGTGGCCGAGTCTCTATGCTCTTGTGACACAGTAATATGTGGCTGTATCGACAGGGTCTGCACTGATTATCATGAGGGACACCTGGTTGTTAAAGTCATCCTTGAGGATTGAAGGCTGGCTCTTCAGTGCAGGGCTGTAGGACTTACGACCGACCAAAATACTGTAATCCCTATAAATAGTGGCAGCCACCCCAGGCCCTTCCCTGGGGGCTGATAGATTCAGGCTACTTCTATCCCATATGGGATTAGTGAAAATTCACAGAAGGAGCAGATCAGCCTGAGGGACTCAGTGGGTGTCACCATCCCAGGGCCAGACTCCTTCAGGGTGACCTGGGACAGGACCCCTGTGGAGAAACAGAGAAAAAACTGAAGCTGGTTCATGTGAGGACAGGAGCCTTTGCATCCTGAGGCCCTGATCTGAGCACTCTTGGCCTATGATGGTCAGCAGCTGGAGAGTGGAGCAAAGCCTGTGCATGGTGGGCACAGCAGTCCTGACCAGGCCTTGCTGGGACTTTCAATTCAAAAGGGGAGGCACTGGAAGAGATTTGCATTCCCTGCCTAGAGCAGCATTGAGCAGGCCTAAAACTCAGCTTCTTCTCTGTTTCTTATTTCTACATTATATATATATATATATATATATATATATATTACATATAATATATAAATTAATTAATTTGCCTGTGTTGCTATGGCTCAAAGGAGACTAGAATTTAAGTGCAGAGGTTCTGATAATGTCCCCTTTCCTTGTTCACTACAGCAAATGACATTCTATTATCAATCTCTCCATGGATATGTGAGCACATGTAGCAGAGTCACTCAATAGCTATTTCCTGTCAAAGGAGTCTTGTAAGAGCAGTATCCTAAGGGAAAAGCTCAACTTTGGCTAGGACAAGAGCACTGCATGCCTATTTCCTAAGCCTGATGGTTTAGGCTTAACTTCCTACAGACTTGGACATCTTTAGGGGCTTGAGCACACTTGTACCCAGGTATTGAGCCTTGTTAGTGGCCTTCCTGACACCGCACCCTTCTTTGTCTGTCATCTATGGCCCCACCTGCCCCCTACCCCTGCTCGTACCATGTAAGTCCCCTGCTCAGTAAGCCTCCCTGCTCACAAAATTCCATTATTAGGCACGACCCTAGGTTAAACCAATGGACCCTCACCCCTTCTCAGCCCTCACCACACCCTCTACTTGTTATATAAACATATGTAAGCCTCATTAAAACTGGAAGAGTTCCAGAAACCTTCTTCAAGGTCTGTGTCGTGACTCTGCCCCTCACTCTCCCTGACCGGGAACCCCACTACACTTCACAAAGGCAGCAGGATCCTACACTATTCTGGCACATCACAGCCAGAACTGGATCCTTCTTTTGCCAAGTTGTCCCTGAGGTTTCCTGGAAGCCAGCTCTTACTTCTCTGCAAGCTCAATCCCCATTTCCCATGAGCCACAGCCAGAGAGCAAATTCACAACCTTTTCCCTCCTCTACATTGTGTTGTCTCCTCAATTATTCTGTAGATTGAATTTCCCATTGCAGGTCTTTCCAGGTTCCTGCGATCTACTTCAGACCAAGCTGTTGTTACTGATCACTCTGCTGTTTTTTTATCCCCACTTCTCCATATTCTAAAAGACTGTTCATAGTCATGGATTCTAAAATGGAAAAGCACAAATATTGCTTTGAATGTAAGTAGTACTTGTGTCTGTGTTTCTGAGCTCTCTCTCTTTCTCTCATTTTGCATAAATTTACCCACATAATTAAGATCAAAATTTAAGTATGCAGTTTACTGCAGTTGTTGATATTGAATTCATGGTGATTTTTACCATAATAATAGTTATCTTCTGAGTTCTCCATCATAAAACATATGCCTATTTCTAATTATTCATTGTCAATCCACTGCCATTCCCAATTAGTCCCTGGAAGATATAGCTCTACTTCATGTGTACATGGACATGGATAATGTAGATACTGTATGTTCCCAAGGCCACCCAGTAGGTTTTTGTACCTGTTATTTTTCAATGCATATTTATGCAGTAACAAGGATATTGATATCAACAGTTTTATGAGTGAAGAATAGCCCACATGTGGCTATTCTATTAAGTCTTTTTGATCAGCCTTTTGGCTTGGATAGACTTTTGAGGAGTTTCTAAATTTTAGTTGCAACTAGAGATTTTTATATGAAAGTCAAATTGCATGATTGAATACAAAATTAGAGTTAGAATGTGCTTGGTTAATTACCTAGTAAGAGAAATCATATGATGACTTTGTGTTGGGCATTTGAGAATCTCTTAAACTATTTATAGACTAGAGATGAAATTTCACATTCTAATCACAAATGGGGGCCCTAGTTTTCCCACATCCTAATCAGTATGTGCTTGTGTCTGTAATTTTTATCCCAACCATACAGGATGGCACAAAATGCATGCATTTGAAATTATGTTGCTGAGCAGATGACTTTCAAAACATGTGCTCCCTATTCTTTGAAGCATTTGAAAACTTTTCAAGACTAGCAAATCAATAAAAAAGAGACATTTTGTGACTCTAGGAGAGAGTGGGCAGAACAAGAATAAAAGTAATGGATAAAAATGTGTAGTTTTTTGTTGGTAATTTAGAAAAGGGATTTATAATTCCATAATGCCATTGTATTGATGTTTGTATTCTTCTGTTAGAATCTATTAGAATGAATTGGTCAAAAATGGACATTTTACTTTTAATTTGTGAGATTGATACCTAAAATAGTAAAAAGAATTGGTTAAACTGACAGAGTTAGTTATAAAATGTTAAAATTATTATGTTATGTAAATGTCATTTGTAATTGATAGCCTGCATGAAGACATTATGAAAAAGACACAGAGCCCATTATTATTCCATTTAAATAGAAGGAGAGAAATGGCTCTCGGGATGAACAGCAAGGAGAAGGCAGGTAATGAATCCCAGGGTCTCAGGGCACCTGCTCCTCTGGGTCCCGGGAAGGTCTGACTCCTGGGTGTCCTGATCACACTGTGAGCTCTCCTCGGTCCTCAGCACCTTTGCAGGGACTGAGCTTCCCTGGTTGTGCCAAGTGTGTCTTGTTGGTCCTGATCAACCAAGAAGTGAGGATTGTGTCGAGCTGAAATTGACTGCTTCGCCCTGAAGCTGCAAAATTCCTGTCAGACAAGTTCTAAGAAACTTAGCAAGTTCTAAGAAACTCTTTAAAATCTGGTCCTGTTGACCACACAGAATCATTTTTAGCTCGTTAAATTCACTTCTGGACACTTGATAATATTTTCTCCTATTTAAACAATATATATAACCAGATATAACAGAGACAAGGACAGGAATATGATGTCTGACTACCTGGGAGTGAGTATTATACTGAAAAGAAGTTTCAGATGCTAACAGGAAAAGTTTTCACCTTTAAATCTACTCGTGGTTTTCTCTGCATCCCTCTCGCCCTCTGCTGGTCACAAATGCCAACGCAGAGAGGTTTTTGTCTGGGCTCACAGGGATGTCTTCTCACTGCGGCTCTTGCACAGTAATATACGACCCTGTCCTCGGCTCTCAGGCTGTTCATTTGCAGATACAACGTGTTCAATCCGTTTGTTTCTCGAGATGGTAAATCGGCCCTTGATGGAGTCTGGGTAGTTTATGGTACCACTATTGCCATTAATTTCCCCAAGCCACTCCAGCCCCTTTCCTTGAGCCTGGCGGGTCCAGGTCATCCAGTAATCACTGAAGATGAATCCTGAGTCCACACAGGAGAGTTTCAGGGATCCTCCAGGCTGTACCAAGCCTCCCCCAGACTCCATCAGCTGCACCTCAGCCTGGACACCTGCAAACACAGACACATCCTGCTCCAGATACCTTCTCAAACATCTACTATTTATTCCACTCCTTCCCAGACTCACACTAAGTATTTCTGGTTTACTACAAATCACCTTTTAAAAGAACAACAAGGAAAACCCAGTTCAGCCCCAGCTCCATGATGAACCATCTGTGCTCAGTCCTGATCACTGAGTGGGAACAGCTGGCGTCCAGGCCTGGGCTCCTGTGCAGAGCTGCAGGCTCGGGGCTCGGCTGCTTTTCATCAGCACAGGGATACCTATTTGCATGACCTCCTGCTACATAGACAGCTGTGTGTTTGGAGCCTCAGAGAGGGCAGCACCAACCCTAGATGAGAGTGTGCTGGAGAACTTGGGTAACAGTGTTTGCGTTCGACACAACATGGTACTTCATGTGTTGTTATTTCTCTATCTTTCATCTACTTTTATTTTTCATGTATACATAGAATACAATATTATTTTTCTCCTTTGGAAATGCAAAAGTATGAAAGTGTCAGAAACAGTTCCATTTATCAGAGGGAAGCTGAAGTGCTGCCCATTTTCTCCCAGTTAGTGATACTGAAAAGAGCAAACACCCATTGAATTGAATACTTGAGTGAGAGCCTGTGAGTTCCATGAAAATGGATGGAGAGATGATCTTACACAGAGGGAATCAAGATGGCTTGGAAAGGAGACAACACTCACTGTGTACCGACAGGCTGACATGTCAGTGTAGACCAGCAGCTCTTTCTGAGACAAGAAGAGGGTGAGCGGAAAACCATGACTGTCTGTTTTACAATACCATTTTGACAATGACCACTCCCCCAATAAAGTGATGAGCAGTGGTGTCACATATCAGGAACTAATGTATTGTACAGGGGGTGATGCGCAAACAGGCCATTCATGATTTTCCTAGTTAACTCAGGCCTTTGCCTTTACATTGTTGCCAACATTGACTTGATCTCCTAAATAACTCAAAGATAAAGTGTAGAATTAGTTCTCCCCAGGAAGATATACCTGGGTGATCAATAGTTTTTATATGAGAGGCTGAGTGATCTGATCTGTTACTCTGAGTTTCCTTACTCTGTGAGGTAAATATCACCTTCCTCGTGGACATCTGCCTGATACAAGCAGTGCTACATTTTGGGTCATTTTACACCAAACACTGTCATTTCTTATGCTGGAATCAATAAGCAGAGCTGTAGTCTACAGTCTTGAATAAACAAAGCCTGAATGTTCTCTAGATCCCCAGGAAATGTCCCTAATAAAAGACACACTGACATCTACATTTAATCCAAGAGTAGATGGTTGGATGAAGGAGGATACCAGATCATAAGGTCTCAGTACCGTCCACATTCTGACTCTGTCAGTCTCTGTTCTGTGAGGCCCAGTTTGCACCACAAAAATGCATGTATAATTCTCTTAGATCAAAGCACAGTTCCATTGATAATTTCAAGTATTTGACAATTAATTAAATTAATCAGAAGTCTGATTGTGCTAGGAGGAGGTCTGTCCATTCCTGCTAATGAGAGGTCACCTGTTCACCATCCTCGTGTCCAGCTCCCTCTGTGGTCAGCTGTGGACATGTGACTGATGGTAGCAGTTCCTGGCCCCGTATCCTTCCTCCTCCTGCCAGATGGAGACAGAGTCTTCCAAGAGGCAAAGAAGGTGGGGAGCTGTTTGCGGATGAGCTGGGTCCCCAAGTGACCCCTGCATTTGGCCTGAGTAAAGAATGAATATGTGTTATGTGAAGCTTTTGTGTTTAGTGATTTCTTGTTGGTGTCATCACTTCTGGCTTTGAGTGAGAGACAGAGTGACAGAGCTGTTGAACTGTTCAGGTGTATTGGGAAAATGGTTGCTAGAGTGGTGAAGGTCAAACTGAGTGCCTTTCAAGAAAAATGAAGGGGAGATCAGGACAGGGCCACAAACCAGGCCTATTCCATGTGTGTCCATTGTCATTTGGAGCAGAGAACATGTGTTCTAGGGACACAGAGGGAGAGGAATTTGGCTGCAGATAGAGTCACTTTCAATTTCCATTTAGGTTAATATAAATTATTTAAATCGAGAGAGGTGAGATGTTTTCTATTTTCATTCTTTTTCTTTTATTCCTTTTTTGTCCATTTATCTTTATTTTCTTGTTCATTCTTTCTTGTATTACTTTGCTATTACTGCTAATTTACTTTTAACTCACTTCCCCTCCTCTTATTCCATCAGATAATTTTTCAGTCCTGCGGTCTCCTTCACCCCTCTCTCCCAGTCATTGTCCTCACCCAGGATCAGGGCTGTTGCTCAGTCCACCTCTGCTGCCCCAGGCTGCAGGGAAAGAAGTACAGAGCAGGCTTCTGCCCAGCAGAAGGCCCAGGCCCAGCTGTCCCGAGGGTTTGCTGCTCACCTGGGTGGGTCTCAGCCTTGCTGGGGAGGACACTGCTGCCCTGCAGATGGGTTGGGGGTTGGGTGCCTCCCATTTAGGGTGGGTATTACTAGAGTTTTATGTGTTTACGTTCACAACATTACTTTTCAGATTTAGTCAGATGTGTGTGTGTTGGACCTCAACACCTGATTTATTTCTCCAAGTGTAAAGGTTCTGACGTATCTGAGCATATAATTCACTCCTAATCTGAATTTAGCAGCAGCAGATCCCATGTGAAATCCCTAAAGGCTGATTTATGTACTGACTCTTTACGGCCCATTATCATGGGAACAGAGATATTACATTATTAAAGCAAATGAGATTATATTGTTTTATTTATATTTCAGAAAAACGAGTATCCTTCTATTTGTTTTTCATTTATTTTATTGGTACATTTGATATATGTATTTTTATTACATTCAACATTAAGGATTTGTACCTGGACATGACACATCTTGATTCTCAGTTTTTCCCCTTTCTCTTGCATTAAAAACCTACATTAACTCACATGGTACAGGTGTAGAGAGGTTCTAATGTTGCTTCAGACAAGAAACTGAGTGCGAGCTATTCACAAAGTGCGAACTTGTATACAGTAGAATCCAAAGCCTCATCTTTTGCTGCCTATATAGTCGGCAAAGTGTTTAACTCACCTTGAGGAGAAGCGATGCCAAGTTTAGATGTGACCTGTGAAGGATGTTGTGAGAAGTGTGGGGACCCTGGAGGGAGGAGTCAGGCACCACAATCGTCTTTCTGTATTTTTCAATATTTTAAAATCAATCAACCATAAAGCAATAGAACAGAATGAACTTTAAAAAACAGCCTTTAAGAAAAAATAAATTTCCAATGTGTAAAATGACAAAGTACATATTGTAATTGCAGATATCAAAATATGCATTCTTCTAATGAAGGAATCACATGCCCCTTGATATTCAGATGGGAATAAATAATATTACATATATTTTAAATGGACTTAAGAAAGAAAACTCATCATGTATAATGCGATGGTACCAATTACTCTGCATTGAGAGCAAAAAAGAAAAAAATGAAACAGTTTCAAACCTGAGCACCTGAAGTGTGAGATGCACAGATTGTGCTGGTGCTGCTCCTTAGTGATGTCCTCAGTGCGCAGGGTCCTGTCTGCTCATGGAGTGGATCTGGGCTGAACAGAAGACAGAGCCTGGGCCAGTCGAGTCTGCCTCCCCATTGTCCACATGCTCATCACCAGGATCTGTCACTCTGTGACCTGATCACAGCAACAGGGACATGGTGGATGAGGTTAAATCAAGATGCTGATGGGAAGATGTGATTCTGAATTCCACGCACAACCTCAGTGTCATCCTAAGTGTCCTCATAGGTGGAAAGTAGGAGAGTCAGGACTGGGGAAGTGAGGTGTTTGTGAGAGCAGAGGTGACAGTGATGAGCTCCAGAGGTGTAGGAGGGGACCTGCTGAGGGAGACAGGCAGCTCCTAGAAGCTGGAAAAGGCAGGAATGTGGGGTCTTTGTGCAGCTCTCAGGAGCAGCCAGCTCGGCCACAACTTGCCTTTAGACAATACTTGAGGGTACTTCTCGGTGTGTCTGCATTTGGACTTGGTCAAGAAGGGAGTGACCATATATAAATAACATCTATGAAGATGTGAGAATAAGGAGCTGTCAGGGAAGACTCCATAGTTCTCACTCAAAGGCTGCAGTTCCCCAGCTGCAACAGGTCAGGAAGATGGCAGGCAGAGCAAGGAGTCTGACAACAGAGGTAAATTTCCTACATGTAAATGTGGACACTGATTAGATCTCCAGGTGCAGATGCAAAGTGAGAAGGTGTGTGGATGAGTCCAGAGAGGAGCAGGCAGCTTGGTGAAGGGAAACTTATTTTTTCAGCCCAGTGAAAAAGAGCTCAGTGGACTTCAAGAGTAAGGAAAGGTGACGTGTGAATCCTGTATGCAACTAGGTAGCAGACTTGAAGAAATCTAACATAGAGTAGAGAGCTTGACAGGAGATTCTAGGCTACACTCCAAGGACAAACACAGAGCTCAGAGCTTGGTGGACATGGGCTCCCCCTGCTGGTCATAGGCGCTCCTACAGTGAGGTTCTTGGCCTCACACTGATGTCCTCTCACTGTGTGTTCTGTACAGTAATACACGGCCGTGTCCTCAGCGGTCATGGAGCTCAGCTGCAGGAAGACCTGGTTCTTGGCTGTGTCATCAGTGATGGAGATGCGGCCCTGAAAATCTGGGCTGTATTTTTTTATCTCTAATCCACCATATACTTCCCCCATCCACTGTAGAGCTTTCCCAGGAGCCTGGCGGATCCAACTCCAGTAGTAACCACTGACAGAGCCCCTGCTGACAGTGCAGGTGAGGGACAGGGTCTGCGATAGCTGCACCAGGCTGGGTCCTGACTCCTGAAATTTTGGATCAGACAGGACACCTGAGGACAAGGAGAGTCATGGTGAATCTGTCCTCCCTCCTCCCAGTCTCCTGTAAACCTCTCCCGGACCCTCACCCAGAGGAGCTGCCACCAGGCACAGAGGGTCCATAGCGTCTGCATGGTGCCTACAGGATGGAGAATCCACAGTGGCCCCGCTGGTGAGAGAGATTTCTTGTAGCAGTGCCCAGTGTGATTTGCATGTCTGTGTGTCTGGTGGTATAAGAGGCTGAGGCAGCGTGATGTGCTTTCTGAGCCCTGGTGCCAGGTGTGGGAGGTGCTGTACCTGGTGCCACTGACCTGAAATCCATACTAGTTGAGTTGTGGTTTTTTTTATGACTTTGTATTTATTGGTGACATACTTAGTGACTGTGTACAGAAATTATTAAGGGTTTCCCTTCTGTCTTTGTCAGCCCATTGTTATGTGGGTTTAATTTTATTTTCTGGAGAGAACTTTCATAGAAATGTTGTTCATGGTGATAATACAGAGTTTTCCATGCCCCATCTGCCATGACTCTCATGGTCAACACTCTCAGATGCGGGTCTGTGACATTCCTGCCCATTTCCTCTCCAGTGTCTCTATTTACCGGAGACGGCAGCCTCATCTAGATGTTGGTCTGACTAAGACTTACTGGAACCTTGTTGATAAATAAGTTATATATAATAAATGTGACAGTCAAATGTAGGACAAATGAGGACCAGTGGGACAAGGCGGAGGGTGTGAGTGACAGTGACTTGAATGCAGGAGTGTGTGAGGTCATGCTGACATTTGAGCAGAGGTGCCCATGGCACGTGGGAGCCCCTGATCTCCAGGAAGAGCAGGGAGCCCACTACAGAGTGTGCTGGGAGGTGCAGTTGGCAAAAACAGATTTCTATACAAACCGACCACACAAGAACAGAAAATGGTGTCTTTTCTGAAAGGTGGGTCCCCAGTTGAAAGGCCAGTTCCTGTCTCGATCACCGCAGAGCCCCACTTCTCGACACATGCACATTTTCTCTGCACAGTCTTTGTGAAATTGCTCCTAAATGTGAACACACTTCCACTTCCACGGTTCATGAAAGAAGTCTGTAAATCCAAAATGCATGTGTAAAGATCTTGCAGAGAATAGAGTGGAATTAAATAACCCTTGTCTGCGATTATATTTATAGACAGTAAAAATCATACGCATTCCTTAGTTAAGAACAAAATGTCAATAGAAGAAAAGTGGAAATAGGAAGAAAAGCCCATAAGTGAGTACTAAAACTGAATATTGGAGAGAGCAGACAGACACTATTTTTAAAAAGCCAAAAAAGGATGAAAAATATTATACCTTTATATAAAGCTTAGTATGTCCATCCACCTAATAATGTCTTTTTTTTCCAGAATGAGGCTGATATGAGTGATGAAGCTATGAACATTCTCATCATTTTTCTAATGAGTATTACTTTTTATTCAATTTATTTTATTTTGAATTCAATTTTGACTACTACTTAATAGTACTAAAATCATACGTAATTTAGGGGTGCTATGTTATGTATCAGTACATTGTGTAGTGCTGAAATCAGAGTAATCTTGTCCCCATTCATTGAAAATTTTCATTTTGTGGTGGTAAAAACATTCATACTTCCTTTCCCCAGCTTTGTGATATACACGGGGAAGGGCTGTGATCTATCACTGTCCTCCTGAGCAATGACACACAACAGTTTTTACTCTTTTTCTTTCTTTCTTTTTTTTTTTTTGAGACAGGGTCTCACTGTGTAGCTCAGGTGAGCCTTAAACTCACAGCAATCCTCCTGCCTCTGCCTCCTGAGTGCTGATTACACACTTGAGCCTCCGTGTCCAGCATTATGGTATGTGGTACTGATTGCTGGTGAGAGTGAGTCACAGGGCCCAGCATTGTTGTATGTGGTTACCTGAGATCGAACCTGGGCCCTTGCACTTGGAAAGCAAGTGCTGGAACCACTGAGCTAAACCCCTGCCTCCTCAGCACAGTTTGTTTTTCTGAAGGACCTGCTCCTCCATCCTCATTGGTCCACCTTCCCCAGCGTCTCCACTCCTTGTTTCCCAGCTCCTGGATGAACACCCAGCACATGTCCACTGCATTGTGCCAGATGACTGCCCACTGCCTTGCATGCTGCGGCACCGTGTTGATTCCTAGCCTCCAAAGTGAGTTCCTTCAGCTCAGCTGGTCAGCAGCTGGGTGTTTCCATTGTAGTCTTCAGTCCGCTGAGATACGTATCATGATTTCTGGTTGTTGTTTGCCTTGCTTTTCCCCCAGGTACAATGATGCGAATTGAATTTTCATGAACTTCTATGTCACTTGTGTATCTCTTTAGCAACATGTCTTCCAGGTATTTTATTTAGCTTGTTTATTTATTGGTGATTTTATATCATCTTTTTGATACTGGGCATAAATTTTTCATCAGACATGTTTTGTTTTTCATTTCCCTGGAGAGAATTGAACAAATCAGATTGTAATTATGAAGAAGTTGGACTTACCATTTTTCCCACAAATTCTTTTGGAAAAGAACATAAATAAAGAATATCAAAATAAATACAGGCGTTCTTTCCCACTTTAAATATTTGTAGATTAGGGCCTTGTATTTAGGGCTGTAGTTTCTCTTGAAATAATGTGAGGAGCAATAGAGTTTTCTGTGTCTCTGTGCACGCATTCTTATTGCAAGTGATTTTATAATTATTATTGAAAAAGCTTTCATTTCCCAATAAATTGCCTTTGTTCCTTTCTGAAAGACCAGGTGGTCAGGTCTAGGTCACTTTGAGTACAAACCAGAAGTGCAACTGTTGATCATAGTGCAATAATATGTTTCATGTTAAGGAAGTAACACATTCTTATGGTACCAGTGTCATTTTATACCCCATAAAATGACATAATTCTATTGGCCCACAGCAATGATCACTTCAGTTTATTTATGTTTTTCTATTAATCACCAGGATATTTTGAACTTAAATTTCATTATGATTTTGTTTGCATGTTCCTGGTGCCTGCTGATGTAACAGGATGCTCTGAACATCATGCTCTGTGTTCTGAAAGATCTCTGGAGTTGCTCTATCTTCTACAGATTATGTGAGACAGGCCAAGTTGAAGTGTGTTCTGTTTTCATCATTTCCCAGATCATCTGTGCATTGATAAACCATAGGCCAATATGGTAACATTACATTTTATTTCAGTGAAATCCATTTGTTTCTTATATGAAAAATTAGTGATTTCTCTTCATATCCTCTTTGCATATGCATTTCCAATTTATCCCATAAAATTAATGTGGAGAAATCACTCAGGTCATCATGTCCCCACTTCATGTGTCCTGAGGCTCTTTCAATGATGAATTTTTTGAAAGAAATTCAGAGGTTTTCCTTTCTCCCCAAATAATGAATATGAAGGAAGGAAGGGGAGAGAGTGCCCCTTGAAATCATTTGCTTCTAAAAGACCAAGCAGGAAGACAAGCCATCCACAACAGTGTCTTAGGTGATACATTGTACTTGGAGTCACTGAGAAGCCTAGAGAGAAGTCCATGTTTGAGCTCACACTTAAATATGCAGTGACCACCTTAGGTTTAATAAGAATAATAATGTTGGAAAATAGAAGAAAACTAATCATAGCTTGGGACACCAGGTATTTTTCTTCTGATTTTGACTGAGATATAGAAGTGCATCCCTTCATAAACACTCCAGAAAATTGTGTAGAATACTTGCTCCACAGCTCTGAGACATTTATGTCAGTAGAGCTCCAGTGTCTCTTACTGAGAGCTGATCTACAGGGGCACATGAGGAAACCCCAAAGGCCAGGAAAGAACCACTGAGAGGTTTTGAAGAACAAATAACTGCAGCTAACTCAGGGTAGGAATAGGTTCCTTTCTTGACATCTGGAGAGAAAAATCATGCTTCAGGCCTTTGCTGAAAGAGTTCAATGGCATATTTCATTAACCTTTAACAAAATTTATCACTGTATGTGCTACAGATTTGGAACACCTAGTAAATCTCCCAAGCAAAAAGCAAAAAGAAAAAAAAAACTATTACAAACACAATTCATTATTCACCACAAAATGTGTAAATTTAGAATAGAAAAAAAAGTTCAACATTAAGAATTATTATTTCCATTGATTTCCTCCAAATGCCAAATAACAGAGAAATGTGACCCAAACTGAAGACAAATAATGACCTGCAGAAACTGACTTGGAGTAACATGGGGGACACAATACATGAAGGTAACTGAAAACATGGCAACTGGACTTTATGTTTAAAGAGCAAGAGCAAAGGTAGAACACGTTGAGCAGAGACACCTACTTCCTCTGTCTGCCCCTCCACAGGTGAGACCCCTGTCCTTTTCCCTTCCAGACCAGCTGATGACATGTGCAGCCTCCACACTGTCACATATTATGACTGTCACCAAAACTCTCAGATATCCAAGTAACCACGAGAACTGTGATTGTGGAGCCAGAGGAGGTCCCACGGACAGAGCAAACCCTGTCCATGTTTGCTTGAGAGGTAAGTGGCCCGTGCCCAGGGCACAGACCTGTCTTCACTGAGGTTCACTCTATACCTACTCTGAGTGGGTTTTAAATGTGACATCAGGTGATAGAATCTTCACTCCGGGGCACATCCTGGGAGCTTGGTGTCTGTTTGGGAAGTGCCTCCTCCCTACTTATGTCCTTCTGATTTCCCATCACCTGAATCCCTTAGAGCTGGAGTCACTCTTTGTAGAAGTCACCTCCCTCTCCGAGTGTCCCCTGTCCCACACCTCACACAGGTGGAGCCCACAAAGACACTGATCCCAGGATAGGCAGAGGAACAGAGGGAGGGAAGGCAGCTGTTGAACTCAGTGGGAGAAATTTTACTGGCTTTTCCCACATGAAAGTGTAATACTTTGGAAACTTTATAACACTATATAGTTCATCATAAATTATCCAAATTATTCATCCAGAGTCAGGAAGGAAAATTAAAAACAACAGTAACATCTAACGCAGGCCAAGAGCTCAGCCAGGGGAGTTACCAGACCTGGAAAGGGCCCTCTGATGGGATGTCAGTACTCCTGAGAGAGGCGCCTGACTAGTAATGGCGTCCTGAGCTCTGATCTCCAGTGATCTCGACAGCAGCAGAACACAAAGACTTGAGCATCACAGTGGCTGATATGGAGCCTTTGCTGAACAGGACTGTCCAACCCCTGTGAGTGAGGGAAGAGCGCCAGGAAAGGGACCCATTACCCTGAGTGGGGAACAACGTGTAGCCCCACATATGAGGATGGTTCTGTCCTGGGAGGGCCACAGTCCAGGGTGGGTTGCAAGGCTGAAGCCTGTGTCCTGAGGGGTAGGCTCAGGAGGGAAGTCAAGAGGCTACTTGTCCATCACTGTCTTGATCTGAGAATGTTTCTGTCCTCTACCCGCACACACTGCTTGGTAAGTTCCTTCCAGTGTCCAAAAACCAAATCTTGCTGCTTATTCCTGCCCTCACTCTGCAGAAAAGCCTCCCCTCTACAGAAAGGCAGAGAGAGAGGCAGAGAGAGACCAAAATAGAAAGAGACACACAGAGAGAAAAAGGCAGAGAAGAAAAGATAAAGACCAGGTACAATCCAGGAGGCGGTGTCCTCATCAAACTAAACCTCACATCCTAGGTGTCCATTCTGCTATGATTTCACCAATGGATTAAGTGATGGAAGACATTAGTTCACTTAAGATCTACTCACCTCTTAGGCCCCACCTCTGAGCTTTGCTACACTGCGGGTCAAAACTCCATTTGTGAGCTTTAGGAAAACATTTAAGATCTAAAACCTAACAATAAAACGTTCACCCTTTGTACTTGTCCAACTTCATACTTAGCAGCTGAACAAAGACTTAGGTGATTTGTATCTGGCTGCTGTGTGGAATGTGAGCCTGGTGACCAAGTTGTGTCCTATCAACGACCCACCAGGTCCAGGGTCCAGGTACCCTTCATGATGCACCTTTATTAACAGAAGACAGCATTTTTCTGCATAAATAGCTATGAAGGGTATGTGATTAATAATTGGAAGAGTAACAAGAAGTTAAGCCCCACAGTTTAGGGGTCAAGAGGAAATGCCACAGGCAGACAGGAAGTGCACACTTTCCTAACGTAGGTGGGAGCTTAACTGAGACCCAACCTGAGGGCTTGTACAGAAGGCTCCTAAGGCTGAGTCTCTGTGTTACTCTTGCATAGTAATGTGTGGCTGTGTCTGCAAGGTCCATGCCGGTCATGGTGAAGGACACCTAATTGTTGGAGGTGTCCTTGGAGATTGAAAATTGGCTCTGCAGGGCTGAGTTATAGTATTTTCTATAATCTGACCAAATGTTTGTCAGCCACTCCAGGCCTTTTCTTGGAGGATGATGGATTCAGCCTACACCCAAATGATATGTTCTCAGTAAGAAGTTAGTGAAGGAGCAGGTGAGCCCTGTCAGTCTGGGTGTGGATATCACCAGCCCAATGCTAGACTCCTTCAGAATGACCTGGGACAGGAGCCCTGTGGAGAAACAGAGAAGGAAGGTAAGTTGATGTTGATGAAGACAGGAGACTTTACATCCCTCTGTGTATGACCAAAGATCTCCCAGGCAGGGATGCTCAGTGGCAGAAACTGGAACACATTTTGTCCATGGTTGGAAAGGAGTCCTGTCCCAGGCCTTGCTGGGTATTTTTCACCACAAAAGAGGACAAGCTGGAAGGAATTTGTTTTCACTCCCCAGTTCCTGACCCTGATAGGAGGACTTGGGTCTCAGAATAAAGAAGGAGCAAAGCTGTAGTGCACCTGCCCCTCATGTGTGGGATTCATATCTTTCCCAGTGGGGGCCTCCTGTCCACTCAGGACCAGGCATGAAACACAGAGCCTCAGATGAGCCCTGTGGTTGGAGGCCTCCAGGGCTGAGAGCCCCCTGTGACTACAGACTCAGTCCTCCTTGTGCCTTCTGTCCTGAAGTTTGGGAAGAGCCCAAGACAGAAGGTGTCCTTTCAGCCAGAGTGCTATGTGGCTGCGGACAGCAGGAGGCTGTTCCTGAATGATCAGTCTTGTCCTGTCTGTAACTGACAGAGAGGAGTATGGAATAATGATGAGATTAAGGAGGGACAGTAGATTAGTCATTTTCTCTTCCTATCTGCACAGTTGCCCTCTCCTCAGTGTGTCTCCATGTGTGTGTCATCCTACAAGGACAGCGAACACCTTGTCTTTATACTCAGGCAGTCCTCAGGAGACAGAGACTCCACATCTGACTTCCCTTTGCTGCTCCCAGGATGGAGTCCAGGGCTTTAGTAGCTGACGTGGACTTAGGGAACAGCTGACTAACAGCGAGCTCCGTCACAGCCCTGCTGTGCTCCTGCACTGGGACAGTTCCCCGGATGCAGGTCTTGGAGAATTCTCCAGCACAGTGGGTTCTCAGCACCACAGAAAAGTAACAGGGTGAAGAGTTCTGGGGTATCACAAGGAGAAGGAGCCCTCAAAGAGCTCTGTCCTCTGCTCCATGATGGTGTGAAATTTATGTATTGTTTCCTGATTTTGTAAGTCATGCTCCTTTTCTTCTCTGTTGTCTACAATTCTTTTCTGTGCTATTTATCTCTTATTGTAAACACTGCCCTCTGCTCTGAGGGATTTTCATGCCAAAACTCAAACCTACTATAAATTAAAAGGGAGACATTAGATTATAGTGAATGCTCAATTTTTACAGATTCAGAGAGGAATATGTGAGAAGCAGAGGAAGGACAGAGCAGGACACTCAAGGTCATGACCAGTGACCCTGTGTCTTCAACTAGGCCTCAGAGATGCTCACTGTCATGGACACTACTTGTCAGATGCATATATGTTTGAGGGCTTCAGAAAATGTGACTTGGGTCTAAATAGCATCAACATAAGAATTGAATCTATGCCATAAAGATAATCATTCAGTAAAAATAAGGAAGAATTTTTCTCTAAAGTGATTTCTCAGTCCTTCCCTGTAAATATGTATCTGAGCTGGGACACTGTCAAGAGCTCTTAAATATATAAGAATTTGAGAATGAAAGAGATGTCAGAGGAGACTCCCAAGGCTTCCCTGAGGGGCTCGGGTTCCAGAGTGCAACAGGTCAATAAGAGGCCAGCAAGATCAGCAAGGTATATGTGAAGGTAAATTTCCTGCGTGGAAATGTGGGGCATTGATTAGATCTTCAAGTGCAGATGCAGAGAGGAGTTGTGTGGCAGGCAGGTTGGTGAAGGGAAATTTGTTGATTCAGCCCAGTGAAAAAGGGCTCCATACACATCAAAAGTATCTACTTAATAAGAGTGATTCTTGTAGGTAACTAAGTAACAGACCAAAGAAATTTAAGAAAGAGTAGAGAGCATCACAGAAGACTGAAAGGGCATCACTAGACATACACTGTATTAGTCTTTGGAGTTGAGCCCTGAGCTTGGGGGTCATAGGCTCCCCCTGCTGGCCACTGACACCCATGCAAGGAGGTTTTTGTCAGGGCTCACAGTACTGTCCTCTCACTGTGTATCTTGCACAGTAATAAATGGCCGTGTCCTCAGTGGTCACGGAGCTCAGCTGCAGGGAGAACTGGTTTTTATCTTTGTCAGCAGTGATGGAGATGCGGCCCTGGAAAGCTGAGTTGTAGCTCGTGCTCCCTGATCCACTGTTTACTTCTCCCATCCACTGTAGAGCTTTCCCAGAAGGCTGCCGGATCCAACTCCACCAGTAACTACCAACAGAGCCCCCAGTGACAGTGCAGGTGAGAGACAGGGTCTGTGATGGCTGCACCAGGCTGGGTCCTGACTCCTGAAGTGTCAGATCAGACAGGGCACCTGAGGACAAGAGTGGTCATGGTGAATCTTTTTTTCCCCAAATCCAGCCCCTGTAAACAACTAGAGACCCAGGATCCTCACCCAGAGGAGCTGCCACCAGGCACAGAAGGGTCCACAGCGTCCTCATGGTGCCTACAGGATGGAGACTCCACATTGACCCCACTGGTGACAGAGATTTGTTCTGGTGGTGCCCAGTGTGATTTGCATGTCTGTGTGTCTGGTGGTATAAGAGGCTGAGCCAGGGTGATGCGCTTTCCTGAGCCCTGGTTCTGGGCAGTGGGAGCTGCTGTACCTGGTGCTGCTGCTCTGGGATTCATTTCTGACCAAGAATTCTCTGTCCTGTCACTTTGCTGGGTTAGTGCTGCAGATTATGCTCATGTAAAGGAAATGCTGATGTTCACTCTCTATTATCAACCTTTCATGCTGTGGGTGAATTTCCCTGTTTACCAGTGTCTTTGTGATAACGTTCTTGATGGTGTAGACTGTACCTTGGCCTGGAGACCCTCACTGTCATGGTCGGTCTTCATCAGCTATGGCTCTTGGAAGATTACTTATTTTCTTACTGATTTGCTCTGTCTCCATCTAGAAAATGAAGAAGTTCTCTCACAGCCCCCCTCTGTCTGCCATGTGGGTCTTTGGGACTCCATCCCACCCAGATGATATTTGCTACCAAGGAAACTGTGCACAGAGCAGCCTTGTGTGGTTATGAATCTATTTCTACAAGGTTCAACACTTCAATTCAGGATATTTACACTGCTCTGTTGCTGCGAACATGGATTTTCAACAGTAGAAAACATGAAGCAGAGTCACAATGACTGGAATACTAAATTTGTTCATTTCTCTCAGATTCAGAAAGAATCCTTAGGGAGGCAGAAGGACAGGGCCAGACGCTAGAGGTCACGGTCATGAACTCTGCATGTTTCCATCACAACTTCAGAGATGCTCAGCTCACATCAGTGCACCTTGTTCTTGGTTCCATTATGTCTCAGACTCCAGAAATAATTATATTACCTTACATTTGGTCATTGTGTAGATTTAATGTATGTCTTATAGGAGCTCAGTCATTTGAACTAATACAGTCATTTGAGTAAATGGGTTTCATAAGGAGAGGTAAAACACACTCAAAATATTAGGTTTCCAAGCACACAATTTGAAGTTATCCAAAACTGCTAGCCAATAGGTGTGCAGAAGTTGTTCTATCCCCAGCAAGTCAGATTTCACAAACAGTTCATTCCACAGACGAGAGGAACTTTCCAGAATCCTGAGCGGCACCTGAGGCCCTGATCCTTCTGTGTGGTGGGAGAAAACAAGGACCTCAGGTTCATCTGAGTCATTTCCATGGAGTCTGTAAATGGCAATTTTATGGTAAAGGGATTGCACCTGCATGATTAATGTGAAGACAGTTGTGTGGGAGCGTCCTCAGTTACAAAGCTGCACCTTCACTGTGACCCCAGCTGTCCTCATCAGATAGAGACGGGATGGACAGAGCCCAGGAGAAGGGGAAGGTGACATCATGACTGAGATCAGATCCTTTATTTCAGAGTGGATAATGGAGGATGGGACCCTCAGCCAGAAAAAGGGAAGCCCTTTCTTAGCCTGGTGAGACAGCAAATGCAATTAGACCTGATCAGAGACAGTTGGGATTGAATGCAAACAGTCTAAATGTTTCAAATTAAACAGAAAAAAATTAAAAGAAATTATGAAACACATGAAAATAATAAACGAAAACTCCAGATCTAGTAGATATCTGACAGCAATTCATTTTAATCACCAAAGTTGTGTATATGATTCACACACACACACACATACACACACACACACACTCACACACACACACCATTCCATGAAGTTCAGCTGCTCACTCCTCCTTCTCACACTGACTGTAGCCCCATCTGCTGCAGCCAGGCCAGTGTTGCCTCTGACCCCCACAGCTAACTCCACCCTGTCTGGGACTTCTGTCCAATCATTTCCGGTCAGTCAGGCAGAATCTGACCCTGACAGAGGTCTTGGTCAGTAGCTCTATGTCTTCCTCCTTGGGGCGAATGACAGGACCTGAGGCAATTTTGCAGGCAGCACAGGGGCCGCTCTTTATTGAGCATCATCCAGCGGCTGTGGTTTCTCCCCTGCACTAACCAGAGATTCTGCAGAAGTTGGTAGTGACTGGCCTGGAGCCACTCACCTCCTCATCCTCAGGATCCCCGGGTTTCTCTGGGGTGTTTGTATCCATCTGCTGAGTCCACGTCCCCCCAGCTCCTCCCCATGTCTGGGCGGTTTCCCCTCAGTGAGTGCAGTGGGGATCCTGAAATCCATAGCAATGGCCCCAGCTCCTTCTTAACCATTGCGCCAAAGACCCGAGCACTAGCGCAATCCCTTCTTGTCTGAGTTGCAGCCTGGCTGCAGTGACCACCCATGACAGTGGCCATGTGCCCTGGTGACTAAAGTGGCATGCTGCTGTGCCAGCAGGAACAGGGCCTCCTTGGCTCAGGGCTTGTCCCAGTGACTCTCATTCCAGTGGACACACCAGACTGGTGCTGGGCAGTTCAGAGGCGATTATTGTGACCTGGCTGAGCACAGAAGCACAGAGCTGGTGCCAACCAGGCTGTCTGCTCACCTGTAACTCACTGGGCTCCCTGGGCAGGCAGGATACTTAAGCAAATGCAGGAACCTTCACTCACATAGCAGTACGTCAGCCAGCGGTCTGCTCAGGGAGCCTCCTGAGCTGAGCCAGTTTAGACAGGAGGTCCTGAGCCTGCAAGTCCTCACTCTTAGTCAAATGTGGTGAGGTGAAGGGCTTCCTGCCCTGCAGCATGTGCTGGAGAGGAGAAAGCAGTGATGTACTTTTCGACAGTGTTGGGAACAGTGGCCATGTGTGGGGAGCAGGGAACACAAAGTCCGTCCCAGGCAACCTGTCTCTGAAACACTAGATAGACGGGACCCTCACAGCTTTTGTCTCATCATGAAAATGCATACTGTTTCTCCAAATGTGATACATTTCTGCAAATGTCCTTCCCAGAGCATCTTCTGGACCAGACTCTGTGTCTGATGCAGTGATCTGTTCTCCTTGCCCATGTCTGAGTCCTGTGTAAACCTTTTGAATCCTCCCCTTGAATTTCTGGGGCTCCCGTTGGTACCATGTGGGCTGTGGGGCCCCAGGAGGAGGGTGTGAGCTCATGTTGACCCCCCTGAGCTCCAGTCACTCCTCATCCCCTCAGCCCTCCCTCACCGTGTGTCTGCGGCTCCTTCTGCACCAGGAAGCTGGGCTCACGGGGATTCTGGATCTTTCTCTGTCTCCAGGTTTCTCTGCGATCATTCAATCTCCAATTTTATTTCTTTCATGGATTAGTGAAAAGACAGTGATATTTATTTATTCACACTTTTGTAGATTTCTGTATGTGAGTAGTGATTTTCTATCACTACAGTTGGAGCAAAATGCAGGAGCATCTTCAGCAGCAAAATTCAAACCCTGCTTGAGTCAAGGTTCCAAAATAAGTAACTAAAAATGACATTTTCACAATCATGACTCAGCACTCAGTAACAGAAAAGAAAACAGAAGGAAATTCATACAACATTTTAGAGTTTCCAGGAATATGTGGATGTGTGGAATTCACAAGGTCTAGCAGAATGGATCTGACTGCATCTCAGTAACGATGACGTGCTCTGGAGATGTCTTTGTTCTGTCCTGGAGTCAACACTGCACCTGGGATGTCACATCAGGAACAGGAAATTTCAGTCCTTAAACATAGGATGCTTCAGTGATGACGCTGGGCTGGGTGAGGCACAGAGATGGTGAGCAGATGGAGGTATGTCTGTCTCTGCAGGAGGAGCATGACTTCACTCCAGAAGCTGTTTAACTGATGATCATTTGACATTTATAAGAAATTGATTTCCACTAACTTTATAACTTTATTCACTATGGGTGCAAGTTGTGTTTACTGATCAAGTGAAATTCATACATTGGAGATAAATGTCAATACAGCCCTGTAAGATAGAGGCTGTGGGAGAGAGAGCATCATCTCAGCTCTGCCTTCAAGAAAAGGGGGTGTGGAGGGTTGTGCACGGATTTTCTTCTGTTTGTTTTCTCTGTTTGCTATATACATGTTTTAAAGAGAATAATAACCGTAGGAACCATATTAACTATAGAATATAGTTCTAATATTTTAGAAACTTTTAGGCAGATGTTACTGATAAATACAGAATTTAGAGAGGTAAGAAATGGATGTAAAGGCAATACATAAAGTAGAATTATGAAAATATATTTAAGAAAAGTAGTGTATTTCACAAGTGCCTGATTTCTAAGGTCAAAGCGCCCTTGGACGAGAAGACACGTGAAGTCCGTGGACTCCGCCCTGAGCAGAGCCCAGCGGCGCCTCTTCCCTCCTCCCTGAGCACAGCGCTCCACACGATGCAGGGGCTGAGCCTGGGACAGGGGCTCCTGTGTTTCCCCAGGACAGGGGAGAGCTGTGGGTTTTATACCCTGTAAATAGGAATGTGAGGGATTTAATTTCTTACCCTGGAGCATTTATTTCTGCATAAGATAATGCCTCATACTTGAGATAAAATTAGCAGATGTTTAATTGATGATGATTTGACATTTATAAGAAACCAAATTTCACTAACTTTATAATTTTTTTTACTATGGATTCAGGTAGTGTTTACTCATCAAGTGGAATTTGTACATATGAGATAAAAAGTCAATACATAAGTATATACTCATGCAATTTAATATAACAGAGAATGTCTACTTGAACTTGGATATTGCTAAAGTCATCTGAACCCTATGTATGTTGGGGTCTGCTCAGAAAACATGATTGTAAAACAGAGAGGAAACCCCAGAGGCCAACAGGAAACCCTCATTTTCCAAGATCGTTTTCTGCACCTGCTCCAGTGGCCCTCACTACTTCTCCATAGCACACAGCGCCCCCTGCTGACCGTCAGTGCCTCAGCCCTGAGGTTTCTGACTAGGCTCACACTGATGTTCCCGCACAGGACACTGTCACACATACCACTGTTTGTCACACTCGTGTGCACCCCCACATTCCACCTCATTAATTCCAAAAAATTTATCTGTCATAAGTGTAAACAAGAAAAAGCCAGCTCAGCTCCAGCTCCATGGTGAGCCGTCTGTGCTCAGTCCTGATCACCGAGTGGGAACAGCTGGCGTCCAGGGCTGGGCTCCCCTGCAGAGCTGCAGGCTCAGGGCTGGGCTGCTTTTCATCAGTACAGGGAGCCCTATTGCATGGCCTCCTGCTGTATAATAAATTCCAGGGCTGGGTGTCTCAGAGAGGGCAACACCCACAGCGGACATGAGTGTCATGGGGAATTTGGATAACAGTGACTGTGTTGAATAGAATATGGAATCTCATGTGTTGCTATTTATCTATCTTTTGTTTACTTTTATTTTTAATGTACATATTATGAGAATTTTTATTTTCTACTTTGGAAATGTAAATTATGAAGGTGTCAGAAGCAGTTCCATTTTTTTACACGGGGAGCCAATGTGCTGTCAGTTTTCTCCCAATTAGTGACACAGAAAGGAGCAAACACATTGAATTGAACATCTGAGTGAGAGCCCATGGGTTCTGTGAAAATGGATAGAGATATTCTTCAAACTGAATTCATGGGGAATCACGAAGGCTTTGGAAACAAGGCAACACTCACCCTGCACCGACTACCTGACACATCAGTGTGGTCCAGCATGGAGCCGTGAGGCCCTTCCCAAGGGAAGGAGAGGGTGGGTGGGAAACCACAACTTCCCATTTCACAACACAATTGTGGAAATAAAACCTCCCAAATTAAGTGATGAACAGTAGTGTCATGTGTCAAACTGAATGTGTTGTACAGATGGTGATGCTCTAACAGGCCATGCGTGGGTTTTCAAGCTGTCTCATCCCTTTGCCTTTACCTCCATATAAACACTAACTTAATTTCCAGGCCATAAATAACTCCAACATAATGAAAGTGTAGGGTTAGTTCTCCCTGTTAAGGTATAGATAGGTAGGTGATCAGTGATTTGCATAGGAGAGGCTGAGTGATCTTATCTGTTACTCTGAGTTTCCTTCCTCTGCTAGGTAAATACCAGCTTATCATGGACACCTCTCTGATAGAAGTAGTGTTACAATCTGGGACATGTTGAAGCAAATACTGTCATTTCATACACTGGAATCAATAAGTGAAATGTGGTCCGTGATCCTGAGGTAAAGTAAATGAAGCCTAAGTGTTTTCTAGATCCACAGGAATTATTCCTAATAAAAAACACTTTGATGTCTGGCTTTAACTCCCAGGACTAAAGGACAGGATGAAGGAGGACATTAGCTCATGCAGGTCTCAGCACCTGTCATAGTGCGACTCTGTCAGTCCTTCTCCTGTGAGGCCCAGTTTGCACCACAGGATGATTATTTAATGCTTTACATTTAAAGAGCATTTCCGGTGATAATTTCAAGTACCTGACAATTAATGAAATTAATCAGAGGTCTTCTTGTGCTAGGAGTACATCTATCCATTCCTGTTAATGGGAGGTTACCCATTCATCACACTCATGTCTGGCTCCCTTTGCGGTCAGCGGTGGACATGTGGCTGATGGCAGCATTTCCCAGCCTGGTCTCCTTCCTCCTCCTTCCAGCTGAACACAGAGTCTTCCAAGAGGAACAGGAAGTGGGGTGCTGTCTGCAGAGGAGCTGGGTCCCCGAGTGTCCCCTGCATTTGGCCTGAGTGAGAAATGAATATGCGCTGTACGAAGCCTTTGAGTTTCGTGATTTCTTGGTGATGTCATCACTTATGGCTTTGGGTGAGAGGCAGAGTAACAGAGCCTCTGGACTGTTCAGGTCTTTTTGGGAAAATGGGTGCTGGAGTGGTGAAGGTCAAGTTGTTGCCTTTCATGGAAAATGAAGGGGAGATCAGGACAGGTCCACAAACCAGGCCTATTCCACATCTGGCCATTTTCATTTGAGAGCAGAGAACATGTGTTCTATTGACACGGAGGGAGAGGAATTTGGGTGCAGATAAAGTCACTCTGAAATTTCACGTAGGTTAATATAAATTATTTAAATTGAGA